>JADBJO010002119.1:87500-112500 GCA_016801955.1 Conus betulinus | reverse complement strand
TCAAGTATAGTTTTTTAGAGTACAGAATTGTATTGTTTCAAGCAAGTCATTGTTTATTACCATTTCGCAGAAGACGCTATGACCAGAGAGAGAGAGAGAGAGAGAGAGAGAGAGAGAGAGAGAGAGAGAGAGAGAGAGAGAGAGAGAGAGAGAGATCTGTAAACAATTTGGTTTTTTGTTTTATTTGTTTCATTTTGATGACCTTTACGCCGTGAATATACCCACCCTTGTTTTAAGGATCAAAGTATCTATAAACACTAAAGCTTCGACTGAGAGAGAGAGAGAGAAAGAGAGGAGAGAGAGAGAGAGAGAGAGAGAGAGAGAGAGAGAGAGAGAGAGAGAGAGAGAGAGAGAGAGAGAGAGAGAGAGAGAGAGAGAGAGAATGAATTGCCTTTGCAATGTTTTTCATATGGGCCTCTCGTGGGACGATCGTGAAACTGAATCACTGTGACTCTCATTTTCAGTTGCTGTGAATGTTAACCACACACAACTTTGTGAATGTAGACCCACACACATGTGAAGGTTGACCCCACAAAACTCTGAATGTTGACACCACACACCTCTGTGAATGTTGACCACACACACACCTCTGTGAATGTTGACCACACACACACCTCTGTGAATGTTGACCCCACACACAACTCTGTGAATGTTGACCCTACACACACCTCTGTGAATGTTGACCCGCGCACACAACTCTGTGAATGTTGACCCCACACACAACTCTGTGAATGTTGACCCCGCACACACCTCTGTGAATGTTGACCCTACACACACCTCTGTGAATGTTGACCCGCACACACCTCTGTGAATGTTGACCCTACACACAACTCTGTGAATGTTGACCCTACATACAACTCTGTGAATGTTGACCCCACACACAAATCTGTGAATGTTGACCCCGCTCACAACTCTGTGAATGTTGACCCCACACACAACTCTGTGAATGTTGACCCTACATACAACTCTGTGAATGTTGACCCCATACACACAACTCTGTGAATGTTGATCCTACATACAACTCTGTGAATGCTGACCCTGCACACAACTCTGTGAATGTTGACCCTGCACACAACTCTGTGAATGTTGACCCCACACACAACTCTGTGAATGTTGACCCTACATACAACTCTGTGAATGTTGACCCTACACACAACTCTGTGAATGTTGACCCTACACACAACTCTGTGAATGTTGACCCTACATACAACTCTGTGAATATTGACCCCACACACAACTCTGTGAATGTTGACCCTACATACAACTCTGTGAAAGCTGACCCTGCACACAACTCTGTGAATGTTGACCCCGCACACAACTCTGTGAATGTTGATCCTACATACAACTCTGTGAATGTTTACCCTACACACAACTCTGTGAATGTTGACCCCACACACAACTCTGTGAATGCTGACCCTACACACAACTCTGTGAATGTTGACCCCGCACACAACTCTGTGAATGTTGACCCTACACACACACTCTGTGAATGTTGACCCCACACACAACTCTGTGAATGTTGACCCTACACACAACTCTGTGAATGTTGACCCTACACACAACTCTGTGAATGTTGACCCCGCACACAACTCTGTGAATGTTGACCCCGCACACAACTCTGTGAATGTTGACCCCGCTCACAACTCTGTGAATGTTGACCCCACACACAACTCTGTGAATGTTGACCCCACACACAGCTCTGTGAATGTTGACCCTACACACAACTCTGTGAATGTTGACCCTACACACAACTCTGTGTGTATGTTGACCCCACAAACAACTCTGTGAATGTTGACCCTACACACAACTCTGTGAATGTTGACCCCACACACACAGCTCTGTGAATGTTGACCCTACACACAACTCTGTGAATGTTGACCCTACACACAACTCTGTGAATGTTGACCCCACACACAACTCTGTGAATGTGACCCCACACACAACTCTGTGAATGTTGACGCTACATACAACTCTGTGAATGTTGACCCCCACACACAACTCTGTGAATGTTGACCCCACACACAACTCTGTGAATGTTGACCCACACACACCTCTGTGAATGTTGAAGCTACATACAACTCTGTGAATGTTGTCCCTACATATAACTCTGTGAATCTTGAACCTACGTACAACTCTGTGAATCTTGACTCTACATACAACTATGTGAATCCCAACCCTACACATAGCCCTGTGAGTGCTGACCCTACACATACCCTGTGAATACTGACCCTACAATACCCTGTGAATACTGACCCTACAATACCCTGTGAATACTGACCCTACATATACCCTGTGAATGCTGACCCAACATATAACCCTGTGGATGCTGACCCCACACATAGCCCTGTTAATGCTGACCACATACACATCCCTGTGAACACTGACCCAACGCACAACCCTGTGAATGTTGACCCTACATTAAACCTTTGAATGATGAATCCACACAACTGTGTGAATATTGACTCTACATACAACTCTGTGAATTTTGACCCTACGTACAACTCTGTGAATGTTGACCCTACATACAACCCCGTGAATGTTGACCTCACACATACAAGCCAGTGAATGCTGACCCTACAAACAACCCAGTGAATGTTCACTATACTTACAACTCTGTGAATGTTGTCCCTACACACACAACCTTGTGAACGTTGTCCTTACACATAACCCTGTGAATGTTGTCCCTGCATAGAACACTGTGAATGTTGTCCGTACATACAACCCTGTGAATGTTGTCCTTACATACAACCCTGTTAATGTTGTCCTTACATACAACTCTGTGAATCCTGACCCTTCACACAACCATGTGAATCCTGACCCTTCACACAACCATTGAATGCTGACCCTACATACTACCCTGTGAATGTTGACCCTACACACTACCCTGTGAATGCTGACCCTTCACACAACCATGTGAATGCTGACCCTACACACAACTCTGTGAATGCTGACCCCACACACAACTCTGTGAATGTTGACCCTACACACACCTCTGTGAATGTTGACCCTACATACAACTCTGTGAATGTTGACCCTACACACAACTCTGTGAATGTTGACCCTACACACACCTCTGTGAATGTTGACCCCACACACAACTTTGTGAATGTTGACCCTACACACACCTTGTGAATGCTGACCCTGCACACAACTCTGTGAATGTTGACCCTACATACAACTCTGTGAATGTTGACCCTACACACAACTCTGTGAATTCTGACCCTACACACAGCTCTGTGAATGCTTACCCTACATACAACTCTGTGAATGTTGACCCTACACACCTCTGTGAATGTGACCCTACACACAGCTCTGTGAATGAATGCTGACCCTACATACAACTCTGTGAATGTTGACCCTACACACAACTCTGTGAATGTTGACCCTACACACAACTCTGTGAATGTGTTGACCCTACATACAACTCTGTGAATGCTGACCCTACATACAACTCTGTGAATGCTGACCCTACACACAACTCTGTGAATGTTGACCCTACACACAACTCTGTGAATGCTGACCCTACACACAACTCTGTGAATGTTGACCCTGCACACAACTCTGTGAATGTTGACCCTACACACAACTCTGTGAATGCTTTACCCTACATACAACTCTGTGAATGTTGACCCTACACACAACTCTGTGAATGTTGACCCTACATACAACTCTGTGAATGTTGACCCTACACACAACTCTGTGAATGTTGACCCTACATACAACTCTGTGAATGCTGACCCTTCACACTACCCTGTGAATGCTGACCCCACACACACCACGTGACACTTTGTCAAGGTATTGTCTGCTCTTTGATTCGGCTTGTTAACTATACGCAACAGCCTGATGCATACACACACACACACACACACACACACACACACACACACAACTATATACCTACTTTATGCCGTTTCCCTCACCCTTTCTCTAAGTCTCCCTCCTGCCGGAATTGTAACTATTCATGAAACGGTCTGATACGTCAAACATACAGACACATAGCCTATGGGGCACCTGCCAGCTGACAACAGGACATTGATCAACTGGAAGCAGCACAGCAACATGCCGCTAGATCTGTACTCGGTGTGGCGATTTCACACCACTAAGGGGAGCAGTCACAATGATTCGACAACTTGAATGGGCCCTTCAACTAAAACAGCGACGTACAGCATCATGTAGCCTACAAGCTACAGCCTAACGAAGTTACTGCCTGAGGAGGTTAGTTACTGACTGATGAGGTTAGTTACTGTGTGATGAGGTTAGCGGCATGGACGCCGGCCTGAGACAGGGGGTCATGAGTCGCACCACCATCGCACAACGACGCTCCCCGGCCCACACAGAACAGTTGTCCCTGCCGATGTTCCGTGGGATAGGTCCCACAGTTCAGGCGAACGAGGCCTTGTGGTTCCTCACCCAGGAACCTGCGCAGTCCAACTCTGGAGCGAACTGGCAGTGGCTTTGTGTCCGAAAGGGCCGCCCATTTGCCCGGCTATCAGCAGGAAACACAACTCTGTGAATGTTGACCCTACATACAACTCTGTGAATGCTGACCCTTCTTTGAAAGTTGGGGCGAGGATGGGGGCAGTTACACCGTGTATGATGGATGGCGCTGGGAGTCGGGTTGTCTCCCTGTTTTGCAGTTGGGCGAAATCAAAGTGAAAAATTGTGAAGCCCGCTAATTAAAATCTACTCTTAACAGGGTTCGAAATGCCCACTCGTCCGATTATCCGTACCGCAAGATCCTCTGGTGGACGAGTGGAAATCCTTTCTCCAATTGTCTGTCGGACAGCCTTAAAAAAAAAAAAAAATTTTTTTTTTTGGCGTCATTGAATTCGTCGTTAGGCCTACGTCAGAGCAGTCAACATGATGACTGAGGACGTTTAATAGATGAAGATGAAGAGAACGGAAAGGCTAAGAAGCAAGCTTCAGTGCAGACCGATCATGCTTCCTCTTTCCCTTTCCACCTTCACTCCTCCACCCACCTCCTACCCACCCTCCCGTTTTCTCATTGCGGGATCAGTGTCCTGTCTTGCTTCGGCAAAGTACCATTGTTCCCAGTCTTAAAACGTGTTACAGTAGGCTATGCTGGTATTGTGCCTGCTCAGCGCGGAAAAGATAGATCTAGCCTACCCCTATTATTTTTGCATTGACTGTATGCTGATTCGAAGTGGATTTATTTTGGAATGAATATGTGGTGAAGAGGGAAAGGGAATGATACGAGAAAGCAAGCACGACAAAAATTGTCTAAAGTTAATTCAGTCCATAAATGTGTGAATAGTGGAAACATGACAATTTTATTCTATTTTTAATGTCTAACACACTTTTGAAAACAGAGGGAAACTTTTTTTTTCCCAGTTACACTCCGGTGAATGTGTAAATTGTTTTTGTCTTTTTCTTCTTACTTGCCTTGATCTCACGAATGCAGAATTGTTATTGAATTATGTCCGCTGACTCTCGTCACCGCGCCACTTTGACCAACTGTCTATATACTTAGGGAGGGCAAGCAGAAATCTGGAGGACAAATAATAATTTTTTTTTTTTTTTATCTACATGTCCCCAGGTCAACTAAAAAAAATTAATTGGTAATTTCTAGCCCTGTGTAAGACAGATAGGTTTGTGTGTTGGGTTTGAAGGGGAAGAAGGGGGGAGGGGGTCTAGTCGCTGTCTTTTCTTTTTTTTTTCTGCAGATTGGGATTTTGTTTCCAGATCCTCCGAAAAAAATGAAAGAGTAGTCAGCAGTGGCCCTAGATATTATGGAACAAGGGAAGGAAGGGTCCTCCGGCTACCGTAGCGGTCCCCAGATATCATCCTGCATCCTCAGCGTTCATCAGCCCTATTCTGAACGGGAGGGAGTCTGACTGTTTAGCGGAAATGTAAAGTACGTCGATGAGATTAAACTGGCGCGTCTGGGGATACAAAATTATACATTTATGTCACAACATCCACTTACTTTTTTTGTGTAGTCTACTCACTCTTGACAGCCACAAGACCGCTCGCTGAATTTGCAAACATGTAACAGGCGTTTATGACATTTTCCTGTTGAAAAAAAAAAAAAAAAATCTATTGTCACACCTGACGCACGTGACCCAGTTTTCCCCCGACCTGCACAGGTAACTTCCGTATTGGCAGGAACATATCAAAATGGCGGCGAGCATCAGAACGCTCTTGGTGTTGTTGACGTTTATTACTGGTGAGAATCATTGAGTGTGTTAAGCTGATTTATCAGTGACTATGTGACAGAATTTAGTCTGTATATATTTGCTGGTTTTCGACTTCGGAATCTGTTACAAGGAAAAGATTGTCGACGGTTGGAAACAACACTAACACAGAACACTTCCGGTTTTTCGTCTGCTGTCACACCTGGAAAACAAGTTTTCAAATCTGGCCTTCATTGTTGGGGACTGGAATGATTAATTTTGAACAACTTATACTCAATACTTTTACATTTACTGTCTGGTGTTCTGGATTAGTTTATGAAATATACTTTTGGAATGAAAAGGAGGGGCTCACTGATCCTCGCCGGAGCATTATTCATCATGATCATCAAGTTTAGCAGCTTCCCCCTCCCCTCCCCATTGACCCTCTTCCTCTCCGTCTTATGATCTATACCTCATTGCTCGGCGTTTTAGGGAAAGAATGGATATGAAAGGATGACACAAAAGGGAGCTGCAAAACAGGGACTTGGCTCGTACATTTCCAGTCCAGATGCCAGGTACCAGCGTTGAGAGATGGTGAACCAATGACTGACTGAATATACAGTAAGTAACAGTCATCATCATTTTGGTCAGTCGGTTATTAGTAGCAGATGCAGTGGTAGATTTGTTTCAGGACCAGTACCATAATCACAGGACTGGGACGTTAACTTTTGCTCCCACGGTGAAAGGCTTACAGGCATATTGATTATAACTTAAAAATAATCTGCTCATAGAAGCGCTCATTCACCTTGTGCCATGCAAGTAAGGGCCCATAATTGTTTCAAAATGGGAGCAAAAATGGACATCCTTGTTAGTTGTGAACTTACTTGCACATCTGCCTGCCTCAACGAAGATTTTCCAGTCCCTCTGTAAAATGTCTCACAATTTATAGCAGTGTGTGTGTGTGTGTGTGTGTGTGTGTGTGTGTGTGTGTGTGTGTGATCAAATGAAAAAAAAACATTAATTCCATCAAATTCTAGCAGTAATTGTATCAGTTACAAACCTGTAAGTCAGAATTTGAACTTTTTGATACATTTTCCCCATCGATTTAATAACAAATGGAGAAATTGTTGTCACTCTTTTGATGCCATTTCCATTGGAAGTGTCCCATTTCAGTGTGTAGTAGATCCTAAATTTCATTGTTTACAGTGATGTGTCCTTCAGTTGTTGCTGTTTTAACTTTTAAAAGATGTAATGGGTTCTTGCGTATTTGAGACTAATGATGTTTAGGGACAGTAAGTTGAATAAATAAACTGAAAATGTTTCGGTCATGTTTTACTTTTTAATCAGTACTTTGGTCAGTCTTCTTTTGATTGTGTGTTACACTACCTAGTTTTTATTCATAAACTCATTTTGGATAGGTTAACTGATTGCAAAAATCCTTTTTCTATACTTTTTTGCAGAAGACAGACATGATATTTTGAAGTGATGAAATAACATCAAATGCCATCCATGTAATGTATGACCTGTTTGCTGTTTTCCTGTAAGTCATTGTTTAGCTTTCCTTCAATCATTATTAAGACAATTCTCTTGAACAAATTTGAAGAGTGTTTGTTCTCACATGTGTTTGTGTACAACAGGTGCCTTGGGATGGAAGTGTGCGAGGTACAGACATTACTTCAGTCAGCAGCCGGATACATTGACTGTTTCTGGGGACTGCTGTGGTAACTCTTTTGACAGACACTGTTGTGCTCCGTGAGTGATTTTTCTTGATTTTTCTTACAAAATAATTTACCAAAAATGTTGTGGATACTCACTCAATTGAACAAAAAGAAGTCAATTTTCTTATACTATGAGTCTATGATTTTTTTTCAGTCAGTATATTTAGATTAACAGCTTGGTTTTGGTTGTGATAAATCACAGTTCTCTTTAGTGACAGCAACAGTTTTCTCCCTTGTTTGTTTATAACCGAGATGTGTTTTGAAAATGGAATGTAGTGCTGCTGGAGGAAGATTAATTGTATACATGCCACAAAATGTTTCGAAATGAAAACAAATGTAAGAAGGATTATGGGTTAATAAACTGGTTTCGAGTTACTGAATTAGGATCAAATACCATGCTGAAGTGCTACACAGCTGAATGAGTTTTTCTCCACTGTGAACATACCACAGGAAGATGAAATTTATGAATCTGGATCATGACTTTCATGAATTCAGATGTGAGTTATTGTCATATACTTCAAGTATAGTAAGTATGCAACAAATCCATTAATCTTTTATGGGATATTTGTGGTATGAAGATTTTGATAAAGAAAATCATGAAACATAATCGTCAAAATATGTGCTCTCAGGAAAAATGGGTGGAAAAAAAAAGGAGGCTTGTGGCCCTCTGAAGAACAAAAAAAAAACCCACCTAAACCGAAACAAAAATCAAACAAACAACAACAACAAAAACCTCAGAGAACAACAATTTGAAAAAGTAAAAACAGTGGGGATAAAGAGGCAGGGAGGGTTACCACATGAAAATTAGGGGAGGGGAAAAAAAATACTGTGGACAATTATTTTTCAGATGTTGGACAATGTTGAAAATGTTTGTGCACGCACCCATTTTCAGGATTGCCATCATCGTGGGATGTGCGATCTGCGGTGCTGTGGTCCTGGTGGCAGTGATCGTGTTTCTCTGCTGCTCTGGCAACGGCGGAGGAGGTACTATGGTAATGAGCCGCGCCTTTTCCACCAGCATCGCAGACCTGTCAGTGCCTACCCTGTGGCCCAGCCCACTGTCACTAACCCAGGTCAGTGGACCATCATTATAGACTGTGCATTGCCATGTCTGTGGGTTGGGTGGAAACAGGGGATGTAACTGTGTATGGATGACTGATGGTTAGTTAAACGTGCAAAGAGAATGAACAGTTATTAGAAAAAAAAAATACTTAAAAACAAAAGCATAACAAATCAAATAACAAAGGTAGGTGAAGAATGATGAGTGGAATTAAAGCCATGAATAGCATAAGGAGCAGCTGTGTGAGATATGCACGTTGTAAAATATAAGAGTAATTTAACAATACCGACAGGTTACAGTGAGAAACACATGAGCAGCTCTTTGGTGTCTCAGTGTTCTGAATCTTGCACAGTATTCAGCATCACTAATCTAAGTTGATACTTAGGGCTTTCACTATGTGTTCAACCATGACTTGACATACTCATTAACATCAACGTTTGTAGTCGTTATCTTTGCTGACATTGAACATGCTGAGGGTAATGCATCATTATTTCAGTCAGTTTATATTGGGCATGCAAAGCCCAAGGCTTTCCTTCAAAGTGTAACTTTCAATGGGAGGGCCTGTTGGCAGATGGTAACAGCATTTGCCTGTACAGCCGACAGTTGCGAGTTTGTGGGGTTGGATTTCCATGGCTTGAAACCTCTCTCTGTCTGCCTTGTGGTAAATGGGTACCCGATGCATATCAAGGAAATTGAAGGAGGTGGGAAAGGGGTGGGCTCCTCTTTCTGTCCTGTTGTAGCCCAGACACCGTGAGCCTCGTGACATTTCACTGCCCCACTGACCGTAAGGCGGTGGAAGTTTTAACTTTTTAACCTTAACCAATGAATTGTTGCTGTTTCCTACATACACATGAAAATCTGAACTCTGCGCCATCTTCACACGTCACGGACAGAAGGGAGCAAACTGTGTGTAAAGTACTGTGTGACCCAGTTTAATGCAGTTGCCTAACTTTTTCTGTTGGTCCCTGCTAATCTGTTTTGCCAGTTTAAAAGTGGCGTCACTTAAGAGTTTTTCTTCTAGTTGTAGAATTTGAAAGCGGGATTGTGTGCAGTGCATATGGATTTTATCAGTATGCTTTGCTTATTTGTTTACTATGCAATGTATGATATGACAAAGAACGTGAAATATTGAATTTATATGTAGAAAGCTTAATGTGCAGTTGTGTTCACAGGTTGTTTTTGTTTTCATATTCATTGTTTTGTTCTCAAACCACCGGATCAGACTGGACACAGTGGAGCTTGCTGAACATCTGTTCTGCAGGATGATGTCAAAACATATTAATTTTGTTTTGTTTTAAATATTTGGTATTATTGTATGTATAAATATTCAGTGCTGTTTTTTTTTGTTGAAATGTACCAGGGTTAATGTTTATTGCCACTTTGGAAAAGTAATGCTGTAATTGACAGTACTGACATTGAAAAATTGCCTTACTTGCACTTAAATGGAAAAAAAGTTTTAGCAGTCAAAAAGTGAAAAGAAAGGTTTAAGAGTTTGCAAACATGTATTAAAAAAAAAAACAAGTTGAATAGAGAGAGAGAGTAATTAATATGGTAAAATTGACATCCATGATGCAACAGTTTATGCCCTCAACTCCAATCTAAACTGATCATGCATACACCCAGTACATGTGTACACTCACATGAGGCAAACAATCAGTGACACTCCCTAAGCGCAAAAGTTCCTTCACCCATATATCTTGAGTTGTTACACACACACAACGAAAGATATAGAAACACCATGTATGTGAAAAATTAAGATGTACCTGCCTTATTCCCAGCTAACGGTTGCCTTCTGTCTTTTCCAGCTCCCTATGTGTCTTTTGGCCAAAAGCCCCCTCCCGGTGAGTTCTTCAACTAATACTCCGTCAGCGAAACCACCCTTGACCTTCACAGGCTGTTCATGGGAGGGCCAGTAATCAGCAGGGTCAAGTGAAACTCGATCTTCTTTATGCAACATGAGTGAGATATCAGAAATGTTTTTTTCCCATTATGAATTTTCATGTTCAAGTCTTTTTTTTTTTAGGCATACATGAGGAATGGGAGGAGTGCCTTATTTTCTTTCAGCAGACGTTTCAGGGAAGAGAGTGTCCGGTTTGTGGGGTAGATGTTTATCAGCAGAAGGGTGTGTATCAGTTCAGTTTTAGGATAAGTGAATGGCATGAACATATATAATCGTAAACAAATATACTGCCTTCCAAGCAGGATTTAAGACAGGCAATGATTTAAAGGCCAGGCAGGCGTCATTCAAAAGACAGAAAGAATCAGCTGAGACTTGTGCAGCTGGGGCTTCATATGTCATTAAATTGATTAAAAAAAGCTGTAAATAGTTTGCAATGAAGAGGTTTGTGCATATGAAATGAAACCTACTTTTTCCAAATCTTGGTCTCTGTTTATGTGGACTTGTGAAATGAATTGTCTCCAGTCTTTTACTGCAGATGAATGCCCTTTGAGTTGGTTGCTGCCAAATTCTGTTCACCCATCTTTGACAGTGTGTATGTAGTTTCTTGGACAGCTAGCTTTCAACCTTTTTGCAGCTCTTTTCTCAAAGGGCAGGGGGATGCGATGATTAAGTAAAAATATACGATGATCGTGCTCTTGACAATATGATTATACATATTTTGTTTAGGTTTACTAAAGAGTATAGAGAAATGTTCAAATCTCCTCCATTGATTGATCGCGCTCACAGGGAAGCTCTCTCAGTCTATTTGGAAACAAATCCAACCAAACTCATGATTACCAACTTAAGAAGATAAGTTATGCCAATATATAAAATATTTACATACATGGAGCCTATTACTGAATGAATAAAATTTCCCTATTTGCTACACAGAATCGAACATATGCCTATGTGTACATGCTTTTGTGTGCATCTCTGGAAATATTGATGGCCTATGTAAGCATAATTGTGTGTGGACAAATGTGTGCTTATGAAAGTGAACAGAGGTTTCTTTATTAGGAATGCTCAGCAAAAAGTGCTGTGAATAAGGTCTATGAAAGTTTAAATGCAAACTGAACCAAAGAACTAGAAAGAAAGTAAAAACAGCTTAGACGGTAGAAAAAATGGTCAACAACAAAACACACACACTCTCTTGCTCCCCTCAATCCCAAGCCCTCACATACACACTATCATGCACCCAACACAAAACGGTACACACACATACATACAAACAAACACATCATTAACTCGGCCAAAAAAACGGTTTCTCTCAGTGCTTTAAACAATATAGACACATGTCACTGGAATGCATGAACCATAGCAGGCACAGTGTACAGTGGCTACATTTCAGTCTTAGCAGATGGTTGGTCTACGTGTCTGTAATGAGATCAGAAAGATCGGTGAAAAAACTACAAAAGTTTGGGAGCTTTCGAAGGTACTTCAGATGGGAGGTGGGATGAGTGATGACTAACTCAGCAGCGATGGTTTATACCAAAATTATAGTATGGTAGTTGATGATCTGTTGTGCTCTTTCCTTGCCCCCACCAGCCCTGATGTGGCCCTTTGCGGTTGGCTGGGCTATAAGCAACATTATTTATCTTATCCTCGCCCCCACTTTAGAGCTTAATCCAGTTCTTGGGACCATGTTAAACCCTACGTACGTCTTTTTTTCAATTTCCCAGTTTAATGAAGAAAAAAATGTATATAATGGAGTTGTGAACATTTCCTAAGGAGTAACCAAAAGGAGAATATGTGGATTATATCATGCATCATATCATTCATTGTAATAGAATATTAGGTGACTGACACTATTTTCCTGTCAACGAACTTAATGCCTACACTCCATCCTCCCTCTGTATACCCTCAGTCTGATGAAAGATTTGGGTATATTCTGTTTTTAATATATGTATTTGGAATACAAGACAAACCCAGTGCATTTTACTGGTCATGGTAAGTTTTTTTTTATGTAAATTGCCTTATGGGACATTGAATGTATAATTTGTTGACTGTACAGTGTTTTTTTTTCTGCCACATATTTTAATATTCTGTCACTGATTGAATGTCTAAACTGTTGGGATATTTCTGTTCTTGTTCTCACGGCAGCCACTGATGATTTTTTTTGTGCTCTGGAGTCACGACACTGCAGTCCCAAACAAAAAATGGAAGAAAGTGACAGAAAAGAGTAAGAAATTAGAATCCACCTACTTGGAGAAGTGATGGTGTATGTGATGCTGTTGACATGTACAGTGCTTTTTAGACTCCAGCCTCAGACGTGGGACTTTGTACAACTTTGGGCAGAACCTACTTAGTTTCTGTGCATCAGCCCTGAAGAAGATATGCGAGATTTCTTTTTCCTCCAAGGCACACCTTGACACCTTGGACAGGCAGACATAGAAACATGTACATAGAAAGTATTCTGAAATAAATGTCGTTCTTAATTGACACTCTTTTTATCTGATATTCAGAGTGCGTTTAAGGGGTAGTGATGTCAACAACGGCTCTGTTTCACCACATTCATGCCAAGAACATTGTTGTGTCCACAACAGAGCTACATGTAAACAAAAAGTGCTGCAGATCCGTTCCAGTGTGCCGCCTACAAGAACTAGCACAATTGATTCAAACTAAAGTGGCCTTTTGAACCGATAAAGTGGTTAGGTGCATTTTCGTTTCCAGCTTTTAGTGATTTTAATGGTGTCTGCCCTATTGCATTTTAAACATCTTGGTGTATGCAGCTAAAGCTACATGTCAACGAGCAAAGGTTGGAGTCAAGAGGCGTGAAGTCATTCAGATGTGCAAAGCCAAATTAATGATTCTCATGGGAAATTGAGAGTTCTTTCTTGTTCAGTGCCACTTTTCAGTTCTTGGAAAGGTTCAGTTTAGCAGCAACAGCCCCCTCCCCCAACCCCATTCCCTTCATGTGATAGAGATCATTAACAAGTCATTTGAACACCAATGATTATGAGAGAATCTGCAGGTCTACCACATGTACATGTTCTGATTTAAAGTTTCTATGTGAAAAACATGAACCAGAACACAAACGCTGTGAAGAACACCGTGTTTCATGTTAAACTAGGCTGACCATATTATCAATTGATGAAACAAATGAATAATGTGTAAATATGCTGAGGCTGTGCTTGTGAAAGTGTTGTCTGGCCCATGTCATGTCTTCTATTAAGTTTTATTAACTGAACAAATTCATGTAAGTTAAATCATTTAATCAAGATGCTTGAAACTTTGGTGTCTGTGTAGAGGCTTAGTCACACATTCTGTAATGTATATAAAGTCTTAATAGTTATTTCCTTGCCTCTTTTCTCTTTTAGAGTGCCAGAATGTTGGTACTCAGCATGAGTATTCAGAGTTTATGTGGCAGACTATCAAAAAGAATTTTGCACGAATCAGAAATGTAGCAATTTTTCACAGACAAAATATTCCCTAGGAATTTTTTGTGAACATGGAGCTTTGGCGATCATTGCTTAGAATTAAGCATTTGAATGTTGAAAAAAAAGATAGCCTTTGGAGCATCTTTTTGTAGATTAAATCATAAAAGCCTTCAGGTTCAGTCTGCTATTTTCCATGACTATTGCCACTTGGAACTTCATGAAGAACTCCCCACCCACTCTCCACTAATTTCTTTATGGGGGGGCTCCTCTCACGATTGTTTTGAATCTCATCTTTAATCACTGAATATTTAAAAGTTTAACATTCTTGTGGAAATGGGCTGGTAATTAGGACATTATATTGAAACTTTAACATCATTGCGATCAACAGATTGGAACCAATACGCTGGGTTTGTAATTAGAACATTATGTTCCTTTCCTCAAAACCTATAACAGCTTCCAGATTGCATTTTTAAACTATTAGAATACTTAGCAGCAGTTCATGACTGTATTCTCATTCATCGGACCAGAAGCTAATGTGATGAACTGCATGTTAAAAAAAAAAAACAAACAATCCTTTTCTTGCAAGCCTTTCAACTCATATCCCATCCCAGCCTTCTTCAGGGGGAATCAAAATGTGAATCCTTGCTGCACAACAAATTCTCTCCCTTGCCGAGTCTCCTTTGCCGCCCTGCGATTTTCTAAGAAAATTTATTCTCCACCTCTTAATACAATGTGCCTCACACAAATCTATGACATTCCTTGTTCTGAGCTCTTTGTGTGAAATGTACCATCTGCAGTAATCATAAAGTGACTTTTCCCAGTAACCAAGAGCTTGAAACGTTAATTGCCCCAGAGAGAGGAAAAAAAAAAAAAAAAAAACTGCTGGCTTTACATGCAGGCATGGCCGACATGAACAGCTACCATGCTGGCTTCCATAGGTTGAATTAAGTCTTAAGGGGGGGGGGGGGGGGGGGGGAAGAATTTGACTCTCAAAATTTGGTGAGAGAACAGCCCAGAGGAAAGGCTCAGGGTATTGACAGTTTGTGGCATTGAACAGAAGCCTGCATGATCCTTACAGATTTAGAAAGTTTTGACAATCAGAGGTACCCATTTTAAGATCTTCAAAGTCTAAAACAACAACTAACTTTTGTATAAGTTTGTAAGTTTGATGTCCCCTTCAAAGACATTGGAAAACAAAAATAAAGCAATAACAATCAACTAGCCAAACAAAGTTTCTGTGCTTGTTGTAAGTGAATTCTGTTTCCAGCATAGATTCACAGCTTAACTACTGGAAAATTCAGTTGTGTGGAGTTATTTGGGAAGTAACACTCTGCAAAAGTAGTGTTATGATGAATGAATTTTGCTTAATTGATCGAGCTGGATAGCCTTCATTCTAATGTGAAGGTAAGTTTATACAGAATGTGACGAGCATTTGTTTTCGGTGCGACTTACAAGCAGTCTTAGGTACACACTGAGCTGGAGAATTTAGTGCAGCTGGTCCAATGATATTTTTTGGCCCTTTTTATTATGGTGACAGCTGCTTGTTTGGGGCCGTATAACTGGTGACAAAGTAAGATGGACACTGCGAAGATTTGGAGTTTCTTTGCCTCCTTGTACCAGCATGCTAGAGAAACCAGAGGCATACTCTCGATCACCTTGGAAAGCTGTGAAGATGAATATTGTGAGCCTTTACAAGAGTGGACTTTTCACTTTTCCAAGCTTTTAGGGTTTTTTTTTTTTGTTTGCTTTTTTTTTTTTTTTTTGTACTGAATACTTGATTTGAGATCATTATTACATGTGAAAAACGAGAGATTGAAAATAATCTTTTTAAGATATGAATGTCCATCATCATCATCAGTGAAGTAAATACATCATCATCATTGAATTATTGCATTTAATATGGAATACATCATCATGATCATTGAGAAATATACGGATCAGGATTAAAGTTAATCAGAAAAACATTCCATAAATTCATGTTATGTAACTTGGTTATTTCATAACAATATTGCATGATCAAAGATGCTGTGTGTGTGTGTGTTGGAGTGTGCACGTGAAATGTACAGGTGATAAATATGTACAATGATACATATCATTTTCTCCCCATGAATTTCTGCTGTTGAAATAGTTTTATGTCTTTTTTTCTATCTTTTTACAGCAATAATGAGAATATGTAAAATGAAATAAATTTGTACTGTGGTCAAATTTGTTCAGGCTTGAATTTTTTTATGTGTGCATTCTGGCTTTTATACACACACACACACACACACATATATATATATATAGATACTCTATTCTTATAGATTCTCTTTTCTTATATTCTCTTATATATATATATATATAAGAGAGACTGCTTTTTGATGGATAATCTGGCTCTGTTGAATGTAGATATTCATTCAGTTTATATTCACCAGGTTTTGAAATCTTGGGAAAAGAAGTTCCAACAGCATGGCAATACTGCACACACAAATATGTATACCCTCAGAGTTTGCTGATGATACAATAAAAACCCCACTGAACTCAGAAACTCTCACAAACGGAGGTGTTTAGAGGCAAGCGTATGCTGCCCAGCATGCTCCAGTTCAACGCTTTGTCTGAAACAGATTTGAAATACCTTGATGTATTCACACTTCTTTTCGCAACATTGGGAAACATATCACTGGCATTTTTTGACGGTTGTATGTGATTTTGCAGAGCAGAAACTCGCACTTCTTTTAGCCAAACTGAAAAAAATATCCTCGGCACATTTTGAAGCTTTTTGTGATTTCACAGGGCAGAAAGGGTGATTAGAAATGTCAGGCCCATTTTTTTTTTTTTTTTTTTTTTTTGCATTGTCACTTTTTCTTACAAAAATGAAACCAAAGCTGAGACCATTTTTTTTTCTCATGATTTTATCAAAACGTTTGTTTTTTTGCCTGTTCTAAGCTACAGCTTTGTTTTTTTTCAATGAAAAATATATAAACAAAAACAATAAATGGTGTTTAAGTTGAAATGATGTTAGCCTTTTACAAAAAAAAAAGGAATTCAAACTCCTTCCAAGTTAAAAATGTTTGTATTCAAACGCTGATAGTAAGAGACATGAGCTCAAGATGTTTATGTCTGTCCACAAGCCAGATGTTATTTTTGTGACGGAAGCCACACCAAAGAACTGTATTACTCTTGTACAAGACTGTGAGTTACAACTTCAGGGTTACGATCTGTTCAGCAGATGCGGCAAAGGCAAAAGATGTGTACTGATTTATGTAAAGAGCTGTTTAAAAAGCTACGCCTAGTCCGGTGAATGAAACTTGTGCCGGTGAAGAATCACTCTGGTGTGAGACAGGCCTTGTGGGTGAAGATAGACTTCTGATAGGTTGTGTTTACAGATCACCAAACAGTGATACAGTATACAATGACCTCATCATATATTAAGGATATCAGAACAGTGTGCAATAAACAATTCTCACATATCTTGATTTGTGGGGATTTCAACCTTCCTGATATTAAGTGGTCTGGTGACTGTGTGTGTGAGGGCAAAGTGGGGGCTTCCTTCCTAGAAGGCTTCAGAGACTGTTTTCTACTACACCAGCATGTGCTGGAAGCAACACATCACAGAGCTGACCAACAGCCAAATATTCTTCATCTGATCTTTACCAACGAAGAAGGTATGGTGGATGAAGTTAACTTTGAGCCTCCCTTAGGGAAAAGTCATCAACCTACTTTGGTCTTTGAGGTGAACTGCTATATGCAGAAAGAGAAACTACATAAGCCTCGTTATGTCTATGACAAAGTTGACTGGGATAGTATCAAGAACGACCTTCGGTCAGTGGAACTGGGAGACAGCTCTTGACGGATTAGCATGTGAAGAGATGTGGTCTGTGATCAGAGACAAGATACAGTGTAGCATGGACAGTTCTATTCCCAAAAGCAGACCAGGCAGTAAGCCTAGAAAGCCACTGTGGATGAACGAGAGGGCCCTGGTTAAGGTCAAGAAGAAGCATTCTATCTTCATGAGGTATATGGAGACAAGGGAGGAAAAAGACTATGCTGTTTACGCAAGCAAGGAACCAAGCCAAATGGGAGTGTCGTCGTAGGCAGTGCGTGACCTTGAGAGAAAGATAGCCCACGAATCAAAGCGGGACCCTAAGGCTTTTTTCAGCTACGCCAAAAGTACACTGAACACAAAATGCAGCATAGCAGATCCAGTCTGCGAGGATGGTAGTGTTGCTAGGTCTGATAAGGACAAGGCTGAGGTTTTAAACAATTTCTTCTGTTCAGTCTTCACCGGGGAAGATACTAGTGAAATACCCGAGTTCCAGGAGAGAGCTGTTAGCTCCAACTTAGACAACATCCATAATGCAGAAGAAGATGTGCTCAAGAAACTCCTGAAACTGAACCCCAAGAAGGCTTCGGGTCTGGATTGTATACCACCATCCATTCTCAAACACTGTGCTAGTGAGTTAGCTTCCCTCCCCCCTTGCAACGTTGATGAACAAGTCACAACAGGAAGGCGTTATACCTTCTGAGTGGAAACTGGCTCATGTGTCACCCATCTTCAAAAAGGGTAAAAAGACAATCCCAGGCAACTATCGTCCAGTGAGCTTGATAAGTGTGATCTGTATGGTGTTGGAATCCCTCATCAGAGACCAGGTTATAGAAAATGTCAGTCAGAAAGACCTGTTCAGCAACTGTCAGCATGGGTTCATGAGTGGTGGGAGTTGTTCAAACCAATTTGATCACAGTGCTTGATCTTTGGATGTCAGTCTTGGAGGCTGATGGTTGTGTCGACACCATCTACCTTGACTTTCCAAAAGCATTCAACACTGTTCCACATGAGCATTTGGTTAGAAAACTTCAAGGCTACGGTGTCAAGGGGCAGGTTCTCACATGGGTGTTTCTGACTGGTCGGAAACACGTGTTGTGGTGAATGGCGAGGAGTCGTCTTGGGGCACAGTGCAGTCCCGAATTCCTCAGGGAAGTGTATTGGGGCCATTTTTGTTCGTGTGCTTCGTGAACGACCTTCCAGACACTGTCCATTCTGCCACATTTCTATTTGCGGATGATACAAAAATTTTTGCCAGAGTACCCGACCACTTGGACACCCTCCAGGAGGATTTAGGCAGGCTTCAGCTCTGGTCTGATGTGTGGCAACTAAGGTTCAACGTGGAAAAGTGTAAGGTCATGCACTTTGGGAAAAACAGTGACCCTTGTGAGTACAAGATGACATCAAAAGGTGAACGTATCACTCTAGAAACTGTCGCTAGAAAAAGACCCAGTGTAAAGTATTGACAGCGATCTGCAGTTAAGCAAGCATGTCAGCATTCAGATTGAGAAAGCGAACAAACTCCTTGCACTTATCCGGAGAGGCTTTACACAGCTCTTGACATTGTGTCACTCCCCACCCTGTACAAGTCATCATTCCTCCTCACCTAGAGTATGGGAATGTAGTCTGGCACCCTCGTCTCAAAGGTGATGAAGAGCAGCTAGAAAGAGTTCAGGGTGGGGCAACCAGACTCATCCCAGAGCTCCAACACTTGGACTACTGTGAACGTCTCAGAAGACTGGATCTGCCTTCACTGTACTTCCGGAAGGCTAGAGGCAATATGACTGAATGTTACAAGTACCTGACTGACGGAGTCTATATGTAACAGCGGACATCCTTCCGCGCGACCTCCACTCACACACACTAGAGGCCACAGTTTTAAATTTTAAAAAAGCCTCAGTCAGAATGGCAGTCCGCCAGAATTTTTTCAGTGTCCGTGTAGTGAATGCGTGGAACTCTCAGCCTGAACAGGTGGTGTCTGCACCCTCACTCAACGTTTCCAAGACCAGGATTGACAAAGTATGGGCAGATTATAAGTTTTCCTTGGATTCCGACTGTTTCAAGCGCCCAAACCTGCGCGCACCAACCTGTCACTAGCTGAGTGTGCAAAAAATGAAGAAGATGGGACAAGCACTGACTGACTGCAGCGACCAGCTGATAGACGACTAGCCTGACTTCAGCTGTCCTACTGAAGTAAAGTAGTAAGTAAGCAAACAAACAACAAAAAAAAAACATTACAATTTTAAGTCGTATTCATCAGACAGTAGTTGGTTATGTCCGATTACAAGTAAGTCCCAGAGCCCCTGATTTACTTGTCCACAAATAGTTTGGATTTGGTATCAGAAGTATGTTTTACTTTCTGTTGTGTTTCTGCACAGAGTGGTGACAGGCAGAAGATGGAGTAAGGTGTGAGAACTGTAGACTGAACTGGTGTCTCTGAATTCCAACTCAGGTTTTCACACACTCATACAACACACATGTGCTACACAACTTTATTTTCCAGTTCACAGTTTTGAGTTCATCACTAATGGAAACTGAGCCTTGAAACACATTCAACAGACAGAAAAGTCATTATAATGAACTGCATTATACTGTTACAACATAAAGAAACAAACTGTGAACCTGAATCATCGATAAAAAATATTACAGTGAAGTAAAGAATATCAGTAGAACAATGAAAGCTCATAATGAAACAAATTCTGTTTATTATGTTTTTTAAGTTATATTCCTGGCATTAGCATCAAGAGCACAAGGCTGAAGAAGAATTAAAGATAATTTGATATGCCAGCTTTTTCCCCAAAAATCTTTCATGCAACCAAGTACATAGACTGAAGAATAAAACACCAAATTTGTTTAGATGGAAAAGGTCATACACAAAATCTGGATCAAGAAAAAAAAAACTGTATGTTATCTTACAATCTGCTGTATCAATGTACATTCTAATCATCACAGGACATAGTTCTTGTGATCATATTACCAGTACATCACCTCTCTTTATCACCCTTGAAACTTCCACAATCATGTCCAAATGTTGTGAGGTCACAGTCATGCAGTCTCAAGAATGCTGTGGGATTTGTCAGTTGGTTTTAAGCAGATAATACATCATTTCTCAGACACTTGTTCTTCACTGCATGCTAATCTGATCTTTTGCATGGTGTTGTAAACACATGCGACAGGTTTCTCATACATCTGAAGCGATATTGATCAATGGTATCTTCTATGGCAGTCAATGAAGACTGCAAAGAATAATATGATAGTATTATCCATCTAATATCCATTTTTCCCCATTCAAGAAGGCTTTGGTAGAATCATTAAATAAATCAATGTAGATGTTGCTAAAATTTTTCATTTATATGATGATATGATCATTAAATATATCAACAAGGTAACATTTATGTAATCTTTTTCCAAACTTTTCGATACATTGTGGCGTGATCACTAAACATATCCGCACTAACATAAATTGATCTTTTTCATACTGTATTATCATCAGATCATTCAGCCACATTCATGTGATCTTCTTCAATCATAGACATTTGATCTTTTCCAACTTTTCCAGTAAACAGTGGAGTAGGGAAATATTCTCCATCTGATTTAACTAATCTGTCCGTAGCTGACACAGTACTGTACTAAGTGGAATGATGCGCAGTGTGTCATCTACACTTGCTGATTACACACATCAAGTTCTCTTCAAAGGGGAGAGAACTTGTTACACAATGTAAATTTAGACCATTTCTGAAAAGTCATGCACAAGTCTCACTTGTGTCAAATAAGTATTCACTCTGATTAAAAAAAAAAACCCACACACACATACTTTCATTTTTCATCTGCAAGAAGTTACCATAAGAAGTACATTGTGTGAAGCGTTATTCTCGCAACTGTGATTTGAGACAAAGTAAAATAACAGCAGTGAGCTGGACAGTTTACAAACTAAATGTTCCAACCTGTTTACATGAAGACACCGCAAAGGCTTGAAAATACACAGAAAAGAAGAGTGAAAGGAGATATCTTTCAGAATAAACAAACATATCCTTTAAGTGACACTGAGTTGGCTATGCTTCAGAGACTTAGTACGTGACAAAATCGCGACCTTGGGAATCAAATGGAACAATATGACTGAAATATGTTTATGTAACATATTTTCTCTAAATGTCATGATGTACCTATGAGGACACTATGTGACATGCTACATGACTTTGTTTGATGCTTTGTAAATACTGTCGCTGTTGTCCAGTGAAATACTTTCTTTATGTGTGCCTATTAAAAAAAACAAAGTACATGACAAAATCATCGGAGGGCATACTAACAGTCCCCATTTGCCAAGTCTGAATCAAAACGGTGAATCCTTCAATCCACTTTTCTGCACCTTGAATAGCAATGTTCGCTACCGGTTATACGCTTAAAACTAGGGTACCAACACAGGATGTTGACATGGTAAGACATTTTCTCTCCAAAATACATGTGAATTCATTTTCATCTGGCGACTACAGATGCTTCATTATTAGGCAAACAACCCACTCTTTTTGTTACCATGATCATTACACTGTGAAATCCATGAATGAATTAGGTGTTATACTACTTAAAGTCTAGCCAGGAGAATTGCTGACTGTTGAAGAGTAAAATGCATTACCACGTGACTTGCATCATTAACTGTAGTAACAGATCAATCAAATGATAAAGTATATGATCAGATAAATGTAGCACTCTTAATCTGTTTACTTATAAAGTGTATGCCAGGTAACAGATCAACCAAATGATGAAGTATATGATCAGATAAATGTAAGCACTCTTAATCTGTTTACTTACAAAGTGTATTGCCAAGATAGTCTGTTTACTAACTGTCCTCCTGATTTCATAAACACAAACACCGGGACAAAGACAGAGAGAGAAACTGAAGAAAAAAAAAATCATTTAAGCAATGTTCTCCCAACATAAAGACTTTCAACTCAAACACCGGTAAAGTAGAACATTCGCTGGAAGAATCCAGGGGGCTGTCCTGACCAGGGATCCACTTGGGTCAGGATCACTCGGCTAATCCTGCATTGGGCAAGGCCTCCCCAAACTTGTGATGGTGAGCTGCGTTTTTCATCGGGAATGTTGCCTGAAGCACAGAGTACAGATGTGAAATCAACGCTAACGCATGTTCATTGGCATAAACCAAAAGATTACTTCTACAACCTGTCTAGAGTCTGGGACAGGAAGGAAGAGTCAAACAAATTTTAGAAAGCTTTCCGAGGCACTCTCCTGATGAAAATATTGAACAAAAATAAGGGAGAAAAAGACAAATCAAAATCTTTGATGGATTATTAAAAGCATCTTCACTGTATACTGACACAATTCCAGATAGCATGTGTGACAGTTCCCAGTGTGTACCGTACATACCGGATTGTCAATGTAGTCGTTGCAGGCGTAGCACCACACAGACAGGTCTGAATAGCTCAGCACCATGACGTGTTCTTCGGCTGCGCTATGGAACAGCATGTGCTCGTTGACATAGCGACTGCAGAACACCTGCCACACACACAGTGCATTGCCTGTCATGATGATACACAACTGGGCTTTTGAACGAGCAAAGATCTCCGCTGGGTTTCTACTACCTCAACTGGCGATGGTATGGTGACCGAATGAATTCACCTCACCCAGCCTCCCATCCCCTTTTTTTTGACTTTCCGTTTTGCTTACTGGATGCAGATTAGAATCTTGCATTCTTTCTCATGAAATTCACTGATATTTATCAAGCAAAACGAAACAAAAAACAACAAAGAGAGAAAAAAAAGAGCCTATTTTCCAATATTACTGAATGTGACCAAAATTCTTGGGTTTGCCCTTTGACCCCAATATTTAACGGAGGTCATCCTTGAGCCACATTTTATCTTTTCACCGAGTTTCCGTAAAATTGGTTAAAGGATTTTTCATAATTTTGTTTTCAAACAAGCCAACAGATGCAGGCAGTTTTTTACTAAACAGGCATTTATTCAACGCTTTCCCTAGTATTAAAGCACTGACGTTGATATTTCACAATGCAGTGCACACCTAAATTTTGCTTAAAACACTTTGACATGCCACTCCCCAAGCCAGCTTTACACACATCACTTCTTTCATTCACTAAAGTCACACCACACTAGCAATGTATTACAATTCTTGCTGTTTCCATTGGTATTAACATCACACACCAACGTGCACAACAAGAGACACTATATTGGAAGCACATAAACAAGAACTATTAAGTGATGTGTGCATCAAATAAAAATGGAGCGCATTTTATTCTAAATAATTTTCTTCATTTCTTTTATCATATGAAATCATGTGAATCAATGTATAGATAAATCCTGAAACACCACGTTCTATACTCTCATCATTATTATGGTTTGGAATTATGCCGACAACAATACAGCACTCATGATTAGGAGGTAATTCCCCCCTTGATTTATCATGAGGTCTTCAATCAGCAATTGCTTCCCTTGCATTATTTGCCCTTCTCTTCGATGGAGGAATGGATGGACACAAACCAACCAAAAACAAAAAAGCAAACAAAAAAAAGTAAAAAAAAAAAAAAAGGAAGGACAAAAATATCTGAATACAAAGTGAACACGGATGTAGAGCTTTACTTCAATATCTGTCTGATATTTTTTCCTTAACGAGAACAGTAAAGGTCTACAGCACACATGGATCAGAGCTAAATGTTAGTACCAAAATGGAACACACTGAAATAGCTTCACCATTTTCACTGAAATGACTGGCTCTTGCATTAAAAAAAAGACGATGATGATTCAATAACTATGTTCACAGACACATAATTCTGTTGACTGTGTCTACTGCTTCAGTGAAGGCAGGAGGTGATCTTTACTGTCAGCGCCTGCTTTCCGAATGTCATGTCCTTTTTGTTAAAATGTCAACTCTGCAAACAAGATGATCATGGGGCACTAACTTAATCTTTTTAGTAGCAAGTATTGAGAGTGCTGTACATTAC
>JADBJO010002119.1:80000-82500 GCA_016801955.1 Conus betulinus | reverse complement strand
AAACATGAACAAAACAAACAAGAAAAGAAGTGTGTGTGTGTGTGTGTGTGTGTGTGTGAGAGAGAGAGTGTGAGAGAGAGAGAGAGAGAGAGAGAGAGAGAGAGAGAGAGAGAGAAGATGGAAGCAAAACAAGATGACCTTTAAGAAGGCACACTTGGAAACAGCTGCATCCTCACAAATGAAAGAAAACACACACCCTTCAACTGTTTTCTGACGCAGCGGCTTCTTTCTCATGGGAGTGCAGACAATAGCATGCTATGTATGAAAATACAAAGTGGAATAGGCGTTTGTTTGAAGTCCACTTCCCTCCCCCTTAACTTTGATTACCATTTCCCCTCATCTTTTTCCTGTGGGGCATAACATCAATGCATGTACATGTGCAAGCGACATGTCTGGGCCAATGGCTGTGGTACTTTTCAACACAGCTGCTTCAAACCTTGCAAGTCTGAATATTAAAAAGAATTTAAAGAAAATGCCTCAAAGATCTTTGTACTTCATTCGTTTCTTCCAGAGTAATCACACTTTTGTTAAAAAATAGAAAAGAAAACACAGTTTCAGTTGTAAAATGTGTCAAGAATAAGGCAGCTTCAGATGATAGTCCACAAGGCTTGAAAATGCACATGGCATACAGGCGTAAACAGAAGGTCATTCAGGAGAGCACCAACGTCTGTTAAGGTCAAACAGTCCCTAGCTCATGGATCCCAGTTGTTATCCAGATCCCCATCAAATCTTACTTAACAATGTTACAAACACGTAGATGTCTAAATATCTTACACGCCTGACTTTATTTTTGAACAAAGGTCCATGCATAATTTCCTGAGAAATCATGAAAACATCCCCAAAATGCCCAACCTTGCAACAGCAAAGAAAAAAAAAAATCTTGATTCGTCCTTTGAGATGGGTAGCCACCAAACTTTCGTGAGTTCATCTTTAGGTTTACAGTTTTTGTGCAGTCTTGTACTGACAGACAGACAGACCAACAGACACAGATGAAAGCATAATTACCTCCCTGGCAAGGGGGAAACTAATGGAAAAAAAAAACACCTCCCACGTTGCCATCACTGTTGTGTGGTAAAGTCTGGCTCAACTTAAAAGTCAGTACTTGCAACTTTCTCTTCCCTGAGGCTCTTTGCATTTTAATTCTGGCCTGTCACATTGGCAAATGCTCTCTGGGGTTTGACGGGAGTTTCATGTTGGGTGGCTGGTGAGCTGCGTCTCTCTCCTCGTAAATGAAGGGGTCATGTTCGTCTGTTGTGAGGCTTTTAGCCACCTCCTGCAAGAGTCTGATTTGATTTGGTGCTTTTCACGCCTTACCTTACCCTGGAAAGAACATATTCAGTGGAATGAGTGCCCCTTTCGTTCCTCCGTTCAGTGGCATGGTCTGTCCATATTTCCTAGCCAAGTGGATGCACGCAACGCGGAAACAAGCTGGCATATTCACCTTCCCCTCATGATGGCAGAAACACCACTTGACGCTGATGATAACCTTTCTCTTCACACATGAGGGATGGGTGGTGACTGCAGGGGTATGGGGCATAATTATATACGTGTGTGGTCTCTACGTGTGTGTGTGTGTGTGTGTGTGTGTGTGTGTGTGTGTGTGTGTGTGTGTGTGTGTGTGTGTGTGTGTGCTTGCGTGCGTGCATGCGTGTGTGTGTGTTTTGAGTGTGTGTGCGTGCGCGAGCGTGCGCATAAGTGTCTGTGTGTGTGTGTGTGTGTATGTGCGCGTGCGTGCGTGCGTGCGTGTGCGTGCGTGTGTATGTGTTCACATATTCCAGTTCAATCGGGTGGCAAAATATATAAATTCAGCATCAATTCTAGACTGTCTAATTTCATTATATGAGAAATGAAGCAACTAATGGTTATTTCGAGATGTCAATGGGTCCCAGGCCAGTAAAGGCAGACTAGCGCTACTTCAAATATGTGTCAGTGACCTCAGCAAGATAGAAGGCCGGGAAGGTCAATTAAGGCGACATCAAACATCTGACAGTCACAGCCAGGTAAAAGCCTGGGAAGGTCAGATTAAAGCTACATCAAACATCTGACTGTGCCTGACAGCCAGGTAAAAGACCCAGGAAGGTCAGATTAAGGCGACATCAAACATCTGACAGTCACAGCCAGGTAAAAGCCTGGGAAGGTAAGATTAAGCTACACATCAAACATCTGACAGTGACCAGGAAGGTCAGATTAAGGCGACATAAAAGGCCAGGAAGGCCAGAAGGTCGGGCTGGGAGAGCATCCAACACCTGGCAGTGACGTAACTCTAAAAGGTCAAGAAGATCAGGCTAGGAATACATCAAACATCTGACGTGATCACAAGGTGAAAGGCAAGGTTCAGACTACATCAAATGTCCTGACAGTGACCTCAAGGTGAAAGATCAGAAAGGTCAAACCAGCACTACCTTAAACATTTGACAGTGACTGCTGGGTACCTTGCCAGGAAGGTCAGGATAAGACTACATCAAACATCTGACAGCGACCTCAAGGTAAAGGTTAGGTA
>JADBJO010002119.1:55000-75000 GCA_016801955.1 Conus betulinus | reverse complement strand
GTGACAACGGTTCAGAATGTGAGAGGATAATGACATAATTGACAAATCAGCAGAGACGGTATTACGATCCTCAACTAGCACAGGCTTTCGGGCCGCGTGAAGGACAGCACAATTATCGGGTAATCATTGGCAGGTGAGAGTAATCAGCGAAGACAGGTACAATTCCTGAGTTCAAACCTTTGATAGTCCAGAGTGGACAAATGATCCGATCAGATCTCAGCGCACCATGACCGTGGTCCCGGGGCTTTTGTCAGACTGGATTGAATGGGTGTGGACGATGCGGTCATAGCTTTCAAGAGGACATCTACTGTGTGAAAATGACTTAGAAGTCGTTGTGAATCAATGCCGACAGATGAAAGAGCGAGTCCCAGAGTTCGGCCATTCAGAAAACGTGTGAATGTTGATGGCGTGCGGAAGAACATAGTTCTAGAAAGATCCATTGTGGAGGTGATCATGGTTTTAGACAGGCTCATCGTGGAGATGGACATGGCTCAAGGGGCAGCCTCTTTGGCTGTGCACATGGCTACATAAACTGGACATTGGAGAACACGAGAACAGAGAGACAAGAAGAGCGAGTGAACAGGACGGAGAGGGGATCGAGAGAACAAGGTCTAAGGGTGACTTCAGTGAGGGTTAATCTCTGACGCAGAGAGAGAAGGCGCTGAAGAGACAGAAGGAGAAAACCAAGTCAAAACCCCAGAGGTGGGGGAAGATGACAAAAGAAGAGTCGAGGCATCACCATCACTTGTTGCCTGTCCACAGACAATGAGGCAAGTTCATGGAACAGATAGAACTATGGCGTGGTGTGCAAGCGGGAGAGAGAGAGAGAGAGAGAGAGAGAGAGAGAGAGAGAGAGAGAGAGTAAACCGGGCCAGGTAGGAAGTTATGACAGCATCTAACTCGGGATTAGACAGTATTGATTTATTGTGTTTCTATTACACTTTCTGTGCATTTGAATTTTTGTTCACGCATAAATCATAAACAGAGCAGAAACCACGCATAAATCTTAAACAGGGTAGAAAACATTTCTTGTTCTCAGTCGTGTCAGAAAAGAAGTGAATACGTGACACCCTATTCCTAG
Organism: Conus betulinus; assembly: GCA_016801955.1. Lineage (NCBI taxonomy): Eukaryota > Metazoa > Mollusca > Gastropoda > Neogastropoda > Conidae > Conus > Conus betulinus. The sequence continues at coordinate 73,919 of JADBJO010002119.1, read as the reverse complement.
ACAAAGTGGAAGGCTTGCTGGTGCATGACTTCTCATATATTATGTGCATGAGTGCAGAGATAACCTTGGTGTTTTAAGCTTGACTTTTACATCAGCAAATTCACTAAGCAATGCCATTTCGATTTCTCTAAAACTGCGCGCGCGCGCGCGCGCGCGCACACACACACACACACCCCTCCACCTTCAAAAAACCCACCCCAAGCTCCCACTTACCCCTCCACTATTTGTGTGTGTGTGCGTGCGTGCGTGCGCGCGCGCGCGCGTGTGTGTGTAATATCACACCAGGAGAAAAGAAATAAAACTAAAGAAAGCAATACACACGAGTACACACGTAGCACGCATGCACGCACGTGCACGCGCACACACACATATACACCACACAAACAGCCTAATGACAGACGACTAGGGGAAAGAGCAAAAAAAAAAAAAAAGACCTAGGAAAACCGAGAAGAAAATGCCAACAGTTCACACAAAATAGCAAATAGTTTTTTCTTTCAAAGGGAAAAAAAATCATCTTCTCAAAGGACGACGGCATGCCAATAACTTGAAGAATGATACACCACAGCGGGTTAAAACATGTCTAAAGCAAAACTAAACCAGCACAAAATAAACAAACAAACAAAAAACTTTTAAACGAGACAGACACTCAACATATGGGGCTAGACGCCAAAACAAGAAAAAACAGTTCAAAAGAATGCACAACGCACGAAGCCACGTGCACGCTGACTTCATCGAACCGTCAGACTGCAATGACGTCATTCCAAACAACTTTCCCCACCTTCAAACAAATTCAAACCCAGGGCAGGAAGAGCGGAGAGAGTGTGGCGGGTGACGACAACGACGGAACAGACTGGTCGTGTCAGCGGAGGCCGAACACACATAGACCATGGTATGGTATACTTGTTGTTTCAAAAGATCACACTTGCTATTGTCTGATAATCAGAAGAATCTGGATCGTGAAACGGTCATAGCAAACAAACGGCGCTCGGGTGAATGCAGATCTCCGCCAATGCTGACCAATCCTTCGATCACTGGATCCGGTGTCGTATAATATCTGGGAACCGTGATATCTGGGAACGCGTTCCCAGATTTACCGCGATATCTGGGAACGCGTTCCCAGATTTTCCTGAACTTCCAATCGTGAAATCTGGGAACGCGTTCCCAGATATCACGGTAAATCTGGAACGCGTGCGAAAAAATAAAATGATAAGAAGGCCAAGATCTCAATTGCACCTAAATAAATAAATTGTTTCCTACCTTATCTTGAAAATCCATTCTTTTTCGTCTTCTTTCTGCCCTTCTGAGCTCTGAAAGACCACGTTCCGAGATATCACGGGCCTTCCCAGATATCACAGTACATTTTGGGAACGCGTTCCCAAAAAACTATGTGATATCTGGGAAGCCTTCCAGATATCACGTTCCCAGATTTCACGCGACACCGGTAGAATCGGTTCAACAGTTTTGGAGGGGGGGTGGGGTGGGGGTGGGGGGGGGGGGTAGTTGCTGATAGACAAGCAAACAAACAAACAGATATGGGGGAAAACATGTCATGGTAGATGTAAGAAATTCAGTTAATTGGGTACCTGACGAGAACGGTTGTCATGACGCAAAACCAGTAACTTTCAATATAGGAAACGCTCTCAATGAATAAGTCAAAAGAAAGAAAACATTAGTGAGCAGAGACAATGGGTAATTATGGCTGATACCTCCAGCATCCGCCATCCTGAGCCTTTCTTTCACTGGGTCATTATATCCATGACACCTGTGCTTCTGTACCCTCAATCAGAGCCGTCCGTTTTTACGAATATTATCTACCCATTTTCATGAATCACAATGACAAATTTTCGTGAGTCATTATCACCTATTTTCACGATGGTTACTTTACGCCGCAATATCCGGCAGAAAAGTAAGAAACATAAGTAAGAAGTAATCATGAAGCAACATTGTTTTTTTTCCCCAAACATTCAGGCGAAAACAATACTATGACTAGTATGGGCTTTCGAAGCCTGCAATCTCCCATACATACCATTCGGCCCCCCTCCTTTCCGAACTTACACCTTCCACAGCATTCCACACACGGGCGGGCATCATGGCGACTCCACGGTGCCTTCATTCTTGTAAGAGGAGTGGGGCGCGAAACACTCAGCATCAATGAAACGGCAATCAACCCGATCATTAACACGGCGCGCCCCTGAGCTACCACTAAACAAGTATCGGTGACGCAAACAAACCTCCTCCCCCCCACTCCCCCTCATCTTACATCGCAAAACACACGCACACACACATACACACATACGCGCCTGTTTGTCCCGGACTACGTTTCAGCAACAAAAGGTTATCATCCAAAGTTCAGAATCGTCAGAAGCCTTCAAGAGCAACTGACGCAGCTCTTGTATTCAAAGGTCACACCGTTCTTCCCTCCCATTCATTAACTCTCGGAACTTAAGGTGTATGTAAAAGTTCTCCAATAGTCTCAGCTGAGTGGCCTAATAGTAGGTTTGAACCAAACGTGGGTCTGGCTTCCTTGTTTGTTTGTTTGTAAAACCCAGAATAAGTCTCAAAAAGGTATCGTACTTGCATTCTGTATTCAGATAAGACATCAAATGTCTCAGCTTTTCGCTCTGACGTATATCTGTGGGGGTGGGGGGGGGGGGGGGGGGGGGGGGGCAACGGAAGGAAGGGCAGGGTTTATAGTCTTTATTTTCATATCCCAAGCAGGCCACACAGAACCTTTTCAGAGTCATCAAACTCACAAGCTGAAAAGGTCACGTTCTGAAAACAGATCACACCCTGAACAAGATCACATTCTGAAAAGCAACAGACACCAAATACACTACATGACTTGGCAGCAAATCTGTTGACTCTTCAGGCGGATCAGATCTGGCAGCATGGAGAAGAACATCAACCGTTCTGCTTGATACATCGAACCTTAATCTTCCCTTTTTAAAAAAAAAAATCATAAATGTTAAACTTAGAACATTGTGCACAATCTTTTATGGTCGCCAGTACACCAATATAATAAGAAAGATAATTAATTAGAAGTCCGGACTGAAAGAAAGAAAAGACAGGTGGAAAAACGAACGAAACAGAAAGGGGGAAAAAAGCGAGGTTTGGACTTTCGCCACGCGGAGTTTTGCTCTGTCGTCATTTTTTTTTTTTTTTTTTTTCACGTTTTATTTATGTTCAGTCATTCCACCTGCTAGCAGCTTTTTTAACGTTCAAATCACCATCACCATTTCTCTCTCTCTTTCTCTCTATCTCTCTCTCTCGCGCGCGCGCGCGCGCGCGATCACACTTGTCCGCTTTTTCACAATTCAATCTAATCTAGAACACTGCACTCGTCTGTTGTTCGGTGAATTATTTCGATTCAGAGAGGCCAATGTTCGACTGGACACAGCTGCAGTTTTAATTTGCTATTGAAGGCGTCACCCCGATAAGGCTATTCCATACACTACACCACATCTCTTCATACTCGATAAGCCGCAACAGGCCGACAATACAACTATGTACACGAATAATCGTGTCTGGTTTCTCGCTCATGTGTCTCCGACTTCGATTTGTAAGAGTATTGACATACGTTACGTCTGGGTTGCTGTCGCTTTCCCTTGTTTGTCGATATTGTTAAATACGAATGGTTATAGTCTGACGTCTAACTTTTACACAATGTCTTGAGGAACGGTTGACCTACAAACAGAAATGTGCTTAGGTCTTCAAAGTTTCGACCGCATTCCTGTCAACGTTCCCACTCGCTCCCCACTGCAGTCCAGCCTGCATTCGGACTCTGTTATCTCATCAGCTCGGGCAGCATCGTGCGGTTCGTCGGTTTTTATTTGAATTGTATAGCACGACATCGCTATTCTCATGGACAGCGGTTCAAGCGGCCCGCGCGCGGATCGTGCAGCTCCAGCGGTTTGTGTAGCGGTGCCTTTAGATAGTGCACCGCTTGTAAATCACATTTCTTGTAAATCACATTTCTTTGTGAAGTCCGCACCTGTGTGCACGGGCGGTCAAGTGCCCAGGTGTTAGCCAGGTGTTAGAGATCACGATCGGTGTCTGGCTCACGTCTTATAACAACCAGACCCACGTAGGTGCTGCATACGTCATTAGCTACACTGCACACACACACACACACACACACATAGATATATACACACACACACACACACCCACACACCCCTCACACTCTATCTTCTGCCCGCTCACACGCGATGGGGTCCACACCCGTTCGTTGAAACAAAAAAAAAAAAAACACAAAAAAACGATTTCTTTCGACGTCCCGTCCTCCCAGGGTAAATCCTCCCTCTCCCCTCTTCCGCTTAACTGTTAAAAACACTTGGCACAATCCAGAGACTGCCTCCATGAAACCCAGAATTAACCACCATTCGATTCCAGACGGCCGGGAAACACCACCCACTGCACGTCACGGGGTAAGCAAGGGGAAAGCTGGCTGAGAACAATTGCCTGCTACGCGGTTCTGTGACCATCAATTACTGCATGGCACCTCTGGAGAGAGAGAGAGAGAGAGAGAGAGAGAGAGAGAGAGAGAGAGAGAGAGAGGTCTTCTTCCAACCCACCCCCTTTCCACGCCCTGCCTCATCCCCCCCCCCCCCCCCCCCCCCCCCCCCCCCCCCCCCCTCTATACAACTCTTTGCTGAGTTATCATCATAATGTCGGAGGAATGATTCATTTGCATTCTTCACGCTTATTTCTTCAGTATCTATCTATCTGTCTACACACACACACACACACACACACACACACACACACACACACACACACACACACACACACACACACACATTCTTCAAGATTAGATCTTATAAATGTGCTGGACACCACTCTTCCCAAGTACACTTTGTGTATAAGTATATGTACGCGCGCGCGCGCGCGCACACACACACACACACACACACACACACACACACACATCTCTATCTATATTCGAATATAATAAATTCTGATGCTGCATAGAAACTGAAGGCATGAAGCCACGATTTATTCTTTCCCCTCGCTCAATGGAGGATGAAGCACATGCAGAAAAGAGAAAAACAATAAATACGAGTTCTGATGCCTTGGATTTCTAGACAGGAATGAAACCAACTTTCAAAAGATTGCCCTGTCATACGTTTATGACCTTAAGTAGCCGACTAGCATTTAAGGGGAAGGGGGCACGAGAAAGAATCCCTTTTCAGTAAATGCCCCAGTAAGTCCATTGTTCTTCTCAAGTAAATGTAAGTGGACTAGCATGCAACACTTGTTTCATTCTCTCTAGAGCTCATCAGGTTTGCCACTAGCTCCAGCTACCTGGTGGAGAGAAGCAGATCCATAAAAAAACTCCCGATAGAAGGTTAATCCTCTTGTCCATGAGGAAAGACTCTCCAAATGACAAGCATAAGGCCTCAGTGAAGGGAAAATGTGTGAGAGTTTTGAATAAAATAAACATACTAAAATTAGGCGTGAAAACAAAGATAGGAACGTAAAACACACACGCCTATAACACCGCCTTGTAACAACAGAAACAAAATCAATAAGGATTAAAACTTGAACAAAAAGAAAATTTCAAGAAAGGAACACCGCTCCTCAAACCAGGAAGGGGTCACCGGATGTGATGTGGGCACGTGAAGTAAAGAAGTGCCTTTCTTCTGCGGGGGGCATCCAGAATCCTGAAGCAGTCCTGAGGAGATCTGCACAGAGCGCAACAACTGTCCCGCCAGTAGGTCCGCCGGCCTCCGCTTCAAAGTGACAACAGACCTGCTCAGCGCTCTGAACAAAACATTCTGTGTTCTACCCCCCTCCTCATAACGGACATCGCAGATCACAAAGAGCAGTCAAATTTTAGGTTGACACGAGCCTACCAGAGCAGACATCACTGCCGCCGATTCACCTCAGCAGTATTCAATGGCACATGTTCTGATCCTGCACAGACAGGGCAATGCACACCCAGCCCTCCTATGGCAACATCACACCTCTTTAGTACCGGAGTTTGCGTGAGTAAGCGTCCCCCGAAAGACTCCAACACGTCCCCATCCAACGGCAGTCCCAATGAACTTGCCGACACGGACTGAGAGTCTGAAGTCAGCTTAATGTTAACTGTTGGTTGTACCGACAACGGATCCTGCTGAAGACTTACACCCGAAACCACCACTGGCAAGACGGGGAGGAAAACCAATCGTCGATTTCACCACATACAGTACGGCTTTCTGTGCCCAGAATTGAGACTTTACTTTTTTACATGATGATCGATGTTGATGATGATGATGATGATGATGATGATGGTAAGGAATTCCATTCTGCTCTGATACTTCCTGACAGAGCTGTACTGAGGTTTCTTTTCATAACACATATCGGTGTCAACTGTTTCTCCTCTCTCGCCACCTGCGTTTTCCCAACAACTCTGAGGATTAATTGATGATACACCAAGTGGGAAAGCTGAATGCAGCTGACCAGACTTTACCACTCCTCACCTTGGTTTTCTTGTAACTAATTTCGACGGACATAACCTCTTGTGGACTGGTGCAGTCACCACCTTCATTTCAGTGTCCACATATTCTCAAGGAGAAGAGGAGAGAATAAAGATGAGACGTTCCCGCCCCTCTCTCTCTCTCTCTCTCTCATACACACTGACTCAAGCTGTCAGTCTCTCTCTCTCTCTCTCTGTTTTAACCCCAAAATGACCTATTTCATTCGGCTCACTTTACACCAGACTATGCAACATTATCATCATCCTGTTCATACTCTGTCTTCATTCTACATTCTATGTGTCATCATCGTACTCTTTATACTCTGCCTGATAAAAGATTCTGTGAACTCGTCTCTTCGGACAGAACTTGGCATTTGTGAATTACTGTACAGCATTGTATTGTCCCCTATCCTTTGGCGCATCTTCCTCGTTTGTTTTCTACTCTTGCCTTGCGTGCGAGCACGTGTGCTTACACGGAGAATTTGGGGACATTAAGCAGGTTTTGCATCATTTTTCATTGTCCTTTCTATTCTTTTCATTTTTTTCTCTTTCTTTTTTTTATTAAGCCAATGTCGATGTACCATAACGTTCCCATTTCTCATTAAAATCATAAAATGAATTTCAAGATTTCTGGATTTCTTGAATTGGATGTTTTGGGGTGCGACTGGCGTTCTGGGTCTTCTTTAAACTTTGGGAAAACTGTGCTGTTCTAGAGATGAACGATTCGGCTACCATAGGAATTCATGCACGCGCGCCCTGTGTGTGTGTGTGTGTGTGTGTGTGTGTGTGTGTGTGTGTGTGTGTGTGTGTGTGTGATTAGAAGAAAAACCAGAGCTAAAAGCAGAGAGAACTGACAACAACAAAAACAACATTATACAATTCGGTTACTCTTTCTTCTTGAGCTTCTAGGTCCTTTAATTTCTTCCTTTATCTCATCGTAAAATAAATGTCCTTTACTACCAAAAAACAAACCAAAACAACATCTCATGACATTCATATATGGTCACGTCATGTTAGATATACTGTTAAAAATTTCAGCATAATACACAGCAAATGTACTTTTTTAAATGCTGTGAATGTGACAAAATCCCTGGCTCCCACTCCTTTTGTAGTACCCCCCCCCCCCCCCACACACACACACACACACACACACACACACACACACACGCAGAGCATGACGTAAGCCAAGATTCAGCGGTGATCACTGAGCATTAAGCAATCACTGGTGGACCTGATACCTCTACAATCTGCCTTATCGTTCTTAACGTCGTCTCCACACAGCCGCCTGCCCGCCCCCGTCCCTGTATAATTACTTCCCATGTGATTACCAGTCACAGACGGCCATCCAGTCGCTAGTTATCGATCCAAGGTTCAATCAGGGTGATTGATTGATGAGCTGTGTGAACCAGTCTGCACACCGCTGTTACGTATACGTTTCTTCCACAGTCGGCAACTTTATTACACAGTCGGGAACTTCATTACACAATCGGCAACTTCATTACACAGTCGGCAACTTCATTACACAGTCGGCAACTTCATTACGTCAGTCTCATTGTCGATCTTTTTTTGCTCCCTCCCACCCTCCAAACTGGAAAGGGAAAGAACGGACTGGTGAAAGAGAGGAGACTGGCAGATCGGTGGGGGGAGGGGGGAGGGGGGACAGAGAGACGGGATGATCGCCAGATGGAGGAGGGCCGCGAGGAAGGGAAAGGGGGAGCGGGGAGGAAAAAAGGGAGGTGCAGAACAAGAGAAAAAAAAATTATGATGAACCTAATTCCGAATTCAGGAAAAGTGGGAAAGAGATCGTGTCGATGGCTCTTTTCCTTGCTTTGAAGGCGGAGGCATCGAAGACTAACGGGAGATGGGGGTGGGGTGGGGGGTGGGGGTTATTAATAAACATGAAGAACGCTGGGGAGTGTGAAACGTCTGGAAGTGACCCAGACGCATGACATCAAACTTTCGTAGTTGGCCACTCCATTCATGTTCCTCGCCCGCCCAGCCGACAGCGAAGGCCACATTGCTTACCCTTCATACCCCACCTCCCCACTCACAGGTCTCTTTGTCCGATCTTCACGCACGTAAGGCGGTGTGCAAAACTGGCTTGCGTTCGGGTAACCAGCACATCCTTTATGCATACCTATCATGGAGTCTGACACTAACGTTGTAAGGAAAGATCCAAGCAGTGGAGACAGACGTTTCTGAAGGGTATTCCGGCACCTTCTGCACTGACCATGCCACAAATAACAAAGCAGTAAGCTGAAATGGTATGGACATGTGACAAGGTCAAGCGGACGCCCCACGACCATCCTCAAAGGAATCCAGGTGTGGATGAAGAGGAGACAGGGCAGACAGAAAAAGAGGTGGGCAGACAGCCTGCTGACCAGACTGCACAAATTGTCACAATTTGCACAAAATGTCACAATTATGACAATTTGTGCACCTGTATGCCTTTTTAAGAAAAAATCACTGCTGCACAAATTGTCACAACTCTCTCTCTCTTCTCTGTGTGGCTGTGGATGGGTGTGGGTGTGTGGGTGGGTGGATGAATGGGTGGATATACTCTATGATGTCCACGTATTTTTTTTTTTTTTTTTGTTTTGCGTTTTTAAATTTGGCTTGCAATTCATAATTTTCAATTTTATATTAAATATATACTTTTAGTCTGTATTCACTGCACATGTTGACGAGGTGACAGCCCAGACGAGATGGCCCTTGTTGGTTGATAAGGCTAATAGACACAACACGATTTGTTTTGATTCACATGCTCGTCTTTTGTTGTCCCCAAGGCTATGCACCTATGTAGTTAGTCTGGAAAATCTAGCTTGAAAGATGTGGAAAATATTGCAGGGAAAAAGGAAATGGGTTCAACGATCAGCGTGACCTTGACCTTGATTTTTTGCGCGAGCAGTATCAGCATACCTTATCTAATCAACAAACAAATTTGAGAAGGCTGTCTTAAGTGGTGAAGACACATTGTCAAAAATATCCGTTTTGGCCGACGTGGACACAGACAGACAGACAGACACAAACAAAGAAACAAACAAAACAAAACGAAAAAAAACAGACACAAACGAACTTAATAGTCTGCTCGCTTTCTTGAAAGCGGCGGGTTAACAAGACTGGCAGAGGTTGTGACATTCTGAGCAAGAGTGAATTCGAAAATGAGGCATAGGTGCACAATTGTCACAACCGGCACAAAATGCCACAATTGTGACATTTTGTGCAGTGGGACATTTTTGTGCGGTAACACGCTCCACACTACACTGCCCCTCAGGACCCGCTGCTGGGCCAGCACTGTCTGCCACGACGCTAGCCGAAATAACTTGATCAAAAAACACACACAACGAGAAACAACAAACAAATGGGGTTAACACAGCTGCCTAAGTGGCTTGTTTATGAGCCCGTACTACATGCATGAATAGACCGGTGTGCAGTCTGTCCTCCATTTTCAGATCAGCAACAAATTATGTCACCATTACTGCACGTTCAGCACGGTCAGATGAACTTGTGCGATCCCTTTCATTATCACAGGCTTGCTAGACTACACAGTATAGCCCAGCCGGAGAGAGAGAGAGAGAGAGAGAGAGAGAGAGAGAGAGAGAGAGAGAGATTCAGATTCAGATTCAGATTCTGAAAAACTTTATTCTCTCTCGTCAAAAGAGAAATTACATTCGTGACCGCTGCCTTAAAAGGTTACAAACGTGACACTGAAATTAAAAATTACTTTCAAACAATAAAACATGCTGTGTATCACCAAAATGGGAATTTCAATCTTTCTCCCTTTTGGTAGTGCAAATAAAGCATGCACTTAGCCACTTATAATTATATATGCATACATGTGTGCACGTATGAGAGAGAGAGAGAGAGAGAGAGAGGGGGGGGGGGAGATAGGTGATTTATCATTAAAAATAATTAAGATAGACATATTCCAGACATTTCTATTCCTCACTGCTCCAGGACATGCACACATAACACACACACACACACACACACACACACACACACATAGCCAGCATCTATACTTTCTCGCTTGCTCACAGACATGCGTATGTCACAGGTGATCCACCGCCTCTTCTTACACGCTGTGTTTGTTTAAAAACGCAATGGGTTTGAACACAAAGCTCTTTTTCGTGCGCATCAGCTTAGCTCTGGGGACACGAAATCGTCGAGAGAGAGAGAGAGAGAGGGAGAGGGAGAGCGAGCGTTGCTTCAAGCCTGGCCAACCGCAAAGGGTAGCCCAGTCAAACCAGAGAGTACAGCTGGGCCGAACTACGTGGAATAGCCAAGCCAGACCACACAGTCAGCCCAGCCGGACCACACAATATAGCCAAGCCACGCCCAAAATAGTACAGCTCAGCTAAACCACACACAATAACACAGCCGGACCACATAGTACAGCGCAGCCGGACCTCACAGTGTAGCCTAGCCGGACCACACAATACAGCTCAGCTAACCATTTATTTAGTCCAGCCGATCCAGGCATGATTTTTCATGGTTGTCAACACAACTGGGAAAAACGATTCCATCCTGAAAGAGAAACGAACTGCAAAGACAATGTCTATACTTACACCAACTGATGATATGGCAGTTAAATGATCAATAGTCCTAAGGCAGAAAAACGTAGGCTATGCTGAAACGCTAATCATATCGCTTTGAAATTTTCACTCCCCATTTGACAAAAAAAAAAAAAGAGAGTAAAAACAAATTTACTAAAAAACAAGTGAAAGAAATCGACATGACACATATACAGATTACAGAACGGACATTTAGTGTCCACTTTGGACAAATAACCCATAGCTGTGTGCAAATAAGAACAAAGAAAAAAACTGACTAGAATACCATATTCCTAGACAATATGTCATCTCAGAGAGTTGGCTTAATACTTGACCATACAAACAAGTGATTCAAGGGACATATTTATGCCACTGAACAGACGTTCACTTGCAAGATTTTTTTTCCACACTGCGACGGCGGAAGGTGTTAACGCTGCCATCATGGCCACACCCAATTGGCAGCTTAAAATAATTATGGAAATAAGTCACAACATTTAATACAGGAACAGGCCACCCGGGCGCTTAGTCTAGAAACGTCTAAGACAAGGATCTTGGTTATATAAACAGTCATCCGGGCAATAAAACATTACCAAGCCTGGAACACAGCACAGCACGAGAATGGGTTATGACATTTATCACTGGATATATTACGAAATTAAAAGAACTGCTTCTATATGTTCTGAAAAAGATAAACATCTCCTTGGGAACTGCAGGTCCATGTGAGTTGGAGAAAATTTCTTCTTATGGCAACAAATTATTTCCACCCCCTCCCACCCTTTTAAAAAAAAAAAAGTACAGAGTCCTGAACACTCCCCAAAATAGTGATTATAGGAACACTCAATCTTTGAAAATTTCTGTACAAGCGTTGGGAATATTGCTCGTGTCTCTGAATGTGCAAAACATATTCCTCAGGACAATAACACTACGCAGATCGGAGTCATCCAGAACTTCTGTTTTCTCTCCACGTTCGTGCCCTCGATAGATCCGTGTCTTTGGTATCGGCAAATTCATGGGGGACTGTCACTGGACAAACGACAGGGCGACCTCACGAGAGGGACGCTCATTCACACCCCGTGACGAAGCAATCATTGTCCTCAGGGCAGAATTTTGTACTTGGTGCCCTGCGCATGTCGCGATTCAGAACGGGCATCACTGAACACCAACAAAACGGCGGCGGTACAGGGTCTCCTCTGGTGGGTTGCTTCATAACGACTTGATACGGCAGTTCCCTGTGGCTTGGCGGTCCGGGACTGCGGAGGGACGAGTGACTGAAATGAATGGCGTGAGAGTAATGAAGTGGCACGGAAGAAGATCAAACAGACCCACCCCTACCCCCCTTTCCACCTCTCCAGAAAGTCGTAACATCCTAAGCCTTGAGGGGGCAAAAGGTTATGATGGTCTACAGGCCCTGAAGCGATGCGATATATGATACTAGATTAAAAACTCGTACACGGGACTGTGCCCTAAACAGGATAAGCACCACTAAGACAATGCAGGCGCATGCACCCACTACAACGTCTATGAATGCAGGACACCCATAACGTCGACATGCTCAGCAACTGAAGTCCAAAATTAAAGCTGATCCAACGGGCTTGGCATTTTTGCACAGAAGAAAAGAATGCAGAGAGAGAGAGAGAGAGAGAGAGAGAGAGAGAGAGAGAGAGAGAGAGAGAGATATTGCACAAATCAAAGCAGTCAACGTGAACGAGAAAGAGAAACAGAAGGCTTTGATGTGGACAAGGGGAAAAAAAACCCTTTCAGGCCAATTTCCACTTTCATATTCAGAATCACGGAAGTGATCGATATTCCCCTGGCGGAAAGTGCTAACGCTGCCATCATGGCCCCGCCAATTGGCAGTTTCAAATAACTATGGAAATGAAGTCACAACATTTAACACACGGATGCAGAAAAACAAGCCACGTGGTCAGTCTGACCGTTCGGGTACAGCTTAAAACGTGCATCTGGACATCCGCAAAGTACTCCTACTGTTTGTTTTTGCGTGCGCGCGCGCGCGCGTGTCTGTATGTGTGTGTGTGTGTGTGTGCGCGCGCGCGCGTGCTTGTATGTGTGTGTGCGTGTGAGTGTGTGTGTGTGTGTGTGTGTGTGTGTGTGTGTGTATGTGTGTGTGTGTGTGTGTGTGTGTGTGTGTGTGTGTGTGTGTGTGCGCGCGTGCGTGCGTGTGCGCGCGCGCGAGGGCGTGTGTGTGAATAAGTGCATGAATGAGCGCGGGCGGGTGCACTCGCGCTCATGCAGGTTATTATATTTATGCATGAATGTTTATGAAAATGCCACAATTTCACTGTTTCGGGGTTTTTTTCCTAAAAAATATTTTGAACAACACTCTTAGTATCTTCAGTCAGCGACCAAGCCTTGGTGCTTTACAATCTACACTCTCGTTTACACCACGGACTGCCTACCCGAGTAGAGCCGACAAAAGCGCTGCCTGCTGCCACTAATCAATCGTTACCCCGTTATATTCAGGCGTATATAGGTACTCAGTTTTTTCGCTCATTTCTGTGATTTTACATGAAGGATGTTTGTTCTGTGTACTCGTGTCATCCATAACAACGGCCTTCTCTTTCGTGTTGGGATTTCACGTGAGCGCATGATGATGTGTGCGTTCTAACATGGAACCTCGGTTTATATTTCATTCGAAGGATTTTCGGAAAAATGGAGTCAGAACCAATGTCAAATCCCCCTGTACCGAAATAGCCCGGCGGAGACTGGACCCCCACGACTCCAGGATTACGAGTGCGGCGCTCTACCAGTTGAGCTATGTCGGCCTCCATCACATGTACGTTAAAGAGGCTGTATACGCATGGAATGATTTAAGATGATTCCCCCCCCCCCCCCCTCTCTCTCTCTCTCTCATCATGTACAAGATGATTATAAGAAATGTTCCTGCGTAACATAAACACAGGATGAATGTCCGCCCATAAGAAAGAAAATTACAGTAAAACATGCCCACAGATAAACAACAACAACAATAATAATAACAATAATCATGACACTTAATCTATATGTAATTAGAAGCAGTTATGATGATAATCTCAGCGACGCTCATGTGTGTGCCCGCTCGCTCACACACACACACACACACACACACACACACACACACACACACACACACACACACACAAGCGCACACATGTACGCATGCATACACGTGCGCGCACGCACACACAAAACACCACTGAATGATAAGGCACAAAGGACCAAGGTTAGGAGCTAGTGGCAAGAGTGGCCCTGAGATAGAAAAAAAAACCTTGAAGGAAGAGAGAATTATACGTGCAGAGAAGGCAAGGAAGTTTGTTCCATGCTGAGGGCGCTTGAAGAGAAAAAGCAAGCTCTCCCAAGATCTTGGTATGGAACAAGGGATCCTAGCATCAGCAGAGGCACGCAAGAGATAGGCAGGAACAAATGAAAAGATCTGTTTGACCATTCGGAGCCCAACAAAGGTTGCCCCCCCCCCCCCTAATGACCCACCCCCCCCCCCCCCTTTTTTTTTTTTTATCCAATGTTATTTCTAAAGGTCTCATACCAGAGTCACCTCCAAATAAAAATTACGTCCCTTGAAAGACTTTTTTTCTGAGCCACTGTTCTGTATATGTATACCACATTAGATTTCCAGTCAAGATTTCCTCTGTTCACATGCTTCTTTTTTCCGGAACCTTTCCCCTATTTGTCACTACCAGTGTTTACCTTGCAATAAATACTTTCCTTTCCTTTAACCTCTTCCCAGAATCATTTTTTTTTTTCTATTCAGCTACTCTAGATTCATCTCCATGTTACAATGCCATTTCGAGACATTTTCGTCTGAAACCTCTTCTTTCTAGTTATCTACACCCGATTTTATTCCTTTCCCTTGGAACATGCTGTTTGTGGATTATTTTTTTTCAAACACGATACACAAGATTACCAAATAATAACATACCCTGCCTTGAAAACTTTTTTCTGGAACATTGTCCTGACTGGCTATGCCAGATTCGTCTCCCTGCGATTAAAGATTTGTCCTTTTCTGAAACGTTCTCCAACCCGTTTGTACCTGAAGCATACCGATCTCTCCCTCTGTTTCACGAAAGTAGCTTATCATGAACGCATCCACAGCAGTGGAAAAGGTACTCTCTGTCTCTCTCTGCGTCAGGAGAGTGGCTAAAACTAGGCACATATCCATTTCTGACATAGTATGCGACGTTGCAGTAGAAAAGGTGGCCCCGTATCTGCCTTGTCTCTCTCTCTGTCACGAGTATAGCTGTTTCAGCCACACAGTCATTTTCTCCGGCATATATGCAACGTCGCACGGGAAATGTGGCCCCCGATTTCTCTCTTCCCTCCTCTCTGTTACAAATCAGGCCAACATCCATTCTTTCTGGCATGCATGCAACGTTGCAATGGAAAAAGTGGGCCGATCTCTATCCCCCCCCCCCCCCCTTCTCTTTGTGGTAAAGGCTTAATTAATCAGCCACACATCCATCCCCTCCTGCACACACGCAACGTTGCAGTGGAAGAGGCGAACTAACTGACACGCTCTCACCAAGAAAGCGAGAAGACACAAGGCCCGTGGTATGAACCTCACGTGGAGCAAAGTGTTTGTCCACACCTCTCCACTGACCTCCAAGTGATGGGTCCCCAAAGCCCCTGGGTCCGAGTGCAAGTCTTCCGGATGGAGGATGGACCAGCCGAAACTTCGAATGCAGCGTCAACTTAGCACACATAAAAGAACTCACTACAACACGCCATTTAAACCTGGCAAACAAAAAAAATTGAAGAAAATGCCTGTTTTATCAGTTACTAAAACATACACAGACAGACACACACACACAAAAAGAAAAGAATTGGAATGCGCTGTACTTTGTCATCACGCACTTCACAGGAATATGATTTTGATTTTCACACAAAGAAACAGGAGGAGTGAGTTAGCAAATACAAAGTATCGACTGGACCCCAGCCTGCAGTCCAATGACCGTCTCCGACCAGTACATCAGTAATGGATTCGGCCAGACAAAGACCGGTCATCTCCTGAAGGATATGGTCATACGCAAGCCATGGTCATAGTCCTGAAGGTCTGTTACCAGTGTACGAGACCCAACTCTTGTCTGAGCAGCGACCTTAGCAATCGATCGGCATGGGAGAACTGACTTTGGCAGCTGGTGCCAAGTTTTCGGGTTGGCACGCGGTCGTGCATGTTACGTCTGACTGTTGGCAACGGTTAATTTACTTTGCTTTGTTATAAGTACAGCTTTAGTAATCAGTACATGGGTAAAAAAAAAAAAAAAAAAAAAAAAAGCAGCAGTATTGCTGATTTTTTTCAAGTTATTTGCATACTAACGATTGTCGATATTACGATAATTAAAATGTCACAACTAAAAGTTACACACTTGTCTTCAAAAATATGGACTTGAAATGGTACTGTGGATAACGTCAATATAGCAATTTCTGTAAATAACTCCCTTGACTTAAAAGTCACACCATTCAAACAAAAAACAATAAACACTTCCTTGATTCATTTCTGGGACAGACTTTCGATATTCAATAGTCACTAAGGATAAAACGAGTCATTCAAACATCGTTTGTGATCAGGCTTGGTGTTTGATGGCGCTACAGCTTTTCTATCGAAGCTTTTTGACACTTTGACTTTCTATGTATCCTTTTTAAACTAAGCATATAAAGATCAATCACATTATTAAGTACGTACGTATTGACCACACAGAGAACACACTTTAACACCTAAGGTTGCCAAGACTTATACTAAAGTCAACAAACTTGATGAGAGCTGATTAGGGTTATCATATTTAACATAAATGGCGGCTAAAAAAACGTTTGTCTTTTAAATCTCATCACAAATAATGGATGCACAATGGAATGAAAAAGGTTGCATTTCAAGGCTCTTAAATTACCAGCCATACATAGTAGGAAAGAATGATTGAAATAAGTCGCATTTAAGTTTGTCAACCTTATATTGGACACACCATAAAGGTGCTTTCATCATACACGAGGAAAGCAAGCGTAGCTTTCCTGGATGCAGAGGAATGAATCTCAATTCCCTGGAAGGCAGAAAAGGAATCGCAAATCCTTCGAATACTGTAGGTCAGAAAAAGAATCTACATTCCATCGTAGGTAAGGTAAGGGAATGAAAAGAGAAGGATCGTAATTCCTTAGAAAATCTTAATTTCATCATTGGTAAGGGAAGGAATTTAAATCCATCACAGGTATAGAGAAGGATCTTAATTCCATCATACGAAAAGAAGAAATCTTAATTCCATCGAATATAAGGAAAGGAAGTTTATTTTCATCGAACGCAAGAAAGGGGAAACTTAAGTCCACCGAATGCAAGAGAAGGAATCTCAATTTCCATCGAATCAAGGGAAGTAAACTTAATTCTATGCATGGGAAGGAATATGAAATTTCATCGAATCTACGGGAAGTAACTTAATTCCATGGAATGTATGGGAAGGAATCTTAATTCCATCGAATCTAAGGGAAGTAAACTAAATTCCATCGAATCTAAGGGAAGTAAACTAAAGTCCATCGAATGCAAGGGAAGGAATCTTGATTCCATCAAATGTAAGGGAAGTAAACTTAATTCCACTGAATGTAAGGGAAAGAATTTAATTCATCATCCCCATGTAAAGGAAGTAAACGTAATTCCATCGAATGCAAGGGTTGGAACCGTAATTCGCCCAAATATAGAGATGACGTACTAGTTCAACTAAACGTACGGAAAAGAATCATCATAATGTTATCAAAAGTAATAATTTTCATTCCATCGTAGTTAGGAAAGGTATTATCATTCTATCTGGGATAAGAAAAGTATCTTAATTCCATCGCAGGAGGAATCGTAATTCTTTATTCCACTGAACGTTATGGGGAGGAACCTTAATTGCATCGAAGCCCAGAAGGTAACTACAATTCTACCAGAGCTAAAAGAAGGAACAATATTTCCGTCACATGCAAAGGAAAGAATCATAATCAGATTCAAAGTAAAACGACCATCATAATTCCAATGAAGAAAAGGGAAAATTTACATTCCATTGAATGTTTGGGAAGGAATCAAACTGGAGTTAGAAGATATAACTCCATGCAATGTAAAGGAAAGAATCGCAATTCCATCGAAGGCAAGGGAATGAATCGTGATTCCATCGATGGTAAGGAGAAAAAATGTTATCAATTTTTCATCAGAGGTAGTTCAATCACGTGTTTTAAAACAACAAGTACGCAAGTGAAAATCAAACAAAAAAAAAGATACCTTTCATAAATTTACAAAAAACAAAGGTATTTTGCAGCGTTTGAAACATTAAAGTTGCAAACTTTTAAGAAATTCCTTTATAGATTGTCTGGTTTAGGTTCCAGGTTGAGCTAAAAGCGAACTTACCCCGACAACTTCACATGAACAGACAGTGAACGCGCCCATGCGGTCTCTGTTTGGTCGAGGATCAATCTCTCAACCCGTCTTATCTCCGCCGGGCATAAACTAAACTAGGATTGTACCATATGAATACACACACATCCAATCCCTCAACGTTCCTCGGGTTGGTTAAACCGATCTGTAACGTCGCGCCTTTTCCTCAATATCAGACGATCTGCTCCCTTACAGTCTTCTTGGAGCAATTTTCTGAACCCCTTTCAGTGTCCAATGTTGAAGAGGAAGTAAGCGATTATGAAGAGAGAGAGAGAGAGAGAGAGAGAGAGAGAGAGAGAGAGAGAGAGAGAGAGAGATCCATGTTGCTTTACTGCAACGACAACGGTTAAATGATAACCATGCACGTGATCAATAACCTTTCTCTCCACAAAATACGCCCAGTCCTTCCAGGCTAAAATGAGAAACAGGCCAATTCCTAACCAAACAGCCCCCTCCCCACCCTCCAAGCTGAGAGAACACACTGGTGGGGGAAATGATCGCTCTCTG
>JADBJO010002119.1:25000-50000 GCA_016801955.1 Conus betulinus | reverse complement strand
GTGTGCTGTAGTACTTGGGAAAAAGAAAATTAACACACGTACGCGCGCCTGCGCACACCCCCCCCCCCCCCCCCCCCCCCCCCCCCCCCCCCCTAAAAAGAATAATCTATTCCCTTCTCTCTAACCCAGGGTAGCATCTCTGGTGTGTAAAAAAAAATTAGAGTGTCCTTTCCACAGCTGTTTTAGCAATTCATCCCCAGTTTGACTGTTGGGAAAGAAGGAATGTGAATTTGACTGCGTATGGAGTGACTACTCTGCCGGACCCAGGCAAGGACTGTGATGGTCTCGCTTGCTGATGTATCACGTTGATAATCTTTGCAGCATGGCCAGTCTTGTTGCCTCTCTTCTGTGTAAAGGACACGGTCACTGCAGCCTGGTGAACGTAGTGGAGACGCCTTAGGTATGGTGGTAACGATCCACGACCAAATCTGGTAGTTCTTGGTTGGGACAGCCTCGACATTGTTGATATTCTGCTCAGCGTGACTGGAATATTCCTGTCTGGGACAGACAGCAGCTACTGCAGAAGTCTGGCACTGATTTTAAAGCTGTCGCTAGAAGTCAACGTCTTCTTGGCTTGGGTGCAGGTATTGCTCATCCAAAGCATCGGGAGATGGCAATGCCCAGAAGGGACCATGCTTCTACAATTGGCTTTTAGCAATCCTTACATATTAATACTGACATCTTCAAGGAAACAAGAGGTGGGGGATGGGGTGTTGTCTGGTAGATTCATCTCCAATGTATCTCTCAAACCGCCCCCAGTTTCTGTTGGCAAGCCATTACCATGAATGATGCCTCCTTCGAACCACTAAATAGCTGTGTTTCATTGCCTTACATAAGTGGCCTATTCTAAACAAACTCCGCAAGTCTGGAAACATATGCCAGCGATACGCATCCATAGTTCAGTGACACTCTCTCCGTGTGCACCGATGAAAATGCGTTCTTTCTGTACAAAAAGTGGGACACAGCGGTGGCTCAGCCCGCAACATCCATATACTTTGCCATGACAACAGGTCACATGCATACCGTGTGACGGACACTTGCGCAGCAGTAAGGGATCTCCCCAGTGCCCGGTCCTCAGTTAGCCGGAGTTTGGATACGTTTAGTGGTGTAGCTACTACTTCGGCACTTTATGTTCTCCGTCCAGACTTCAGCAACCAACCTCTGGGACCCCCACCTCACACGGTACCCTGCAGAATGATCTTGAACAAGAAGTCTGGCCAAATACATGTCCATATCCAGTACGTGTGGCTGGTCCATCGTGGTGTCTCGGTGGAGAGCCGTTCGTCATACGTGAAGATCAAACACAAGACTTAGGACTCTCTTTTCTGGCAAGTACGTTTTACCACCTACCCCAATCCCCGCTCAAAAAAGGCAACACGTCTCAAGTCATCCTTGTAATTACTATTTCCGTCATTAGACTGTCCTATATTGCCTACTCCCAGTGACATTATTCCCACACTGCTAATTCTAGCCCCCCCCCCCCCCCCCCCCCCCCCACACACACACACACACACACACACACACAACATACCCAACATTTGTCCCATCGCAATCCCAACTCCTCTGTGCACAGGCAGCAATCAACATTGAGTCGTCATCAGACAATCGTGGAAGCACTGCACCACTGCCAGTTCACTTCAGGAGTGTTCAGAGGTGCCGATTCTGATCCAGCGTGCGCGGGGCACCACCTATGCTCAGCTCCATACTGAGGACAATAACTGCTTAATCGCAGAACCAGCGGAGAATGAACGTTCCCCTTCGAGAGGGCGCCACCACGTCCTTCCACCGACAGTCCCTACAAATTTAGTACCGACGACTTTGAATGAAGTCACGACGAGCATGGACGTGCAGAAGAAAACAAAATCGTGGTCACCACGAGATCAGGGCACGAAGGATTACTGACACCCCCCCCCCCCCCCCCCCCCACACACACACACACACACACAAAAAAAAAAAACAAAACACGACAACCTACAAGAATGAGGATAATAAAGGTAATGTAGCGGACTACCATTCTGATCAGAGACGACATGACAGGACTGTGCTGTACACTTTCTTTAATAATATACCTCGGGTCAAGCAGGCCCGTGAGATACGGACACCTGTAGTGTTAGTCAAGAAATCTGAGCAACACTGTCAGAGACGCGACCATTACGAAACTCCACTGTATGGGTTCCAGTTTTCTCATTTCAACTCACAGAAAGCTCTTTTCTCGGCAGAAGCCAGCCCGGGGTCGAAATAAAACCCACATATAAAATACCTCTGAGGGGATCGAAGATCTCCCAGCCCGCAACTTGGCGACGCTTCCCAGAGAACCCATGGCGTCTGGCCCATCATTGTTATTTCATTACAGATTCTAATTTCACCCTCTGCTCCGCTCTCGGATCCATTCGGTCATTACCTCCAGACCCTCCAGAAGAGAACAGAAATAATTACCCCCCCCCCCCCCCCCCCCCGGAATTAATGAACTACCCACCCCTTCCTTGGCCTCAGCAGCCTGCTCCGTCTTGCCGTCTCCGCCGGACTGCATATCGGGTGACACCTGGGGGGTCCTCTCACGTGTTCCTGTGGACGGCAGAACAAGAGTGGGCAATGATCACAACAGCGGACAGATAATCGTTAGCTGCTTTTGTCAGAGGGCTGCCGCAGCAGGGAGCCGGAGGAGTGTGTGTATGGGGGAGGGAGGCAGCAGGAGGGTAGGGTGGGTAGGTTGGGGGCATAGGGAGGGGTGGGGGCGGGGGGAAAGGGGGGTGATCGAGACTTTAAGAGGAGGAGGAGGGCACGGATGCATTAATTGAAAGATTGGGACAAGAGTTCAGATTGGGGGGGGGGGGGGGGGGGGGGGGGGGGGGGGAAGAGAGAGAGGAGGAGAAGACGGGAGAGGAGAGACACAGAGACAAACAGAGAGAGAGAGAGAGAGAAATATGGGGGCAGAAACGGAGAGAGAGAGAGAGAGAGAGAGAGAGAGAGAGACTGACAGACAGACAGAGACAGGAGAGGAAGAAGGAAGAGAGAGAGAGAGAGAGAGAGAGAGAGAGAGAGAGAGAGAGAGAGAGAGAGAAAGAGAGGGAGAGAGAGACAGAGACAGGAGAGAGAGAGAAGAGAGAGAGAGAGAGAGAGACAGGAGAGAGAGAGAGAGAGAGAGAGAGAGAGAGAGAGAGAGAGAGAGAGAGAGAGAGAGATGAGCATGAGAATGTGAGCTTTGCAATGAAAACCTTTGCACACCGTTTTCCTTCTCTCCCCTCTCTTCCCCTGCCCTTTCTTCCGATAATTGTTTCCTCTCTCCCGGAATTTCCAAGGTCGAATATTGTTTATCCGTTATGATAGCCAAACATAATACAATTTCTTCCCATACAAACAAATTCAAATGCATGATGTGTTGTGATATGCAGATGGAGGGCATCTTCGGATAATCCGAACTGATTGAAGTCGGAAATTTAATCATTAAAAAAAGAACCATTCACCAACACTAGCAAAATATTTTCCTTCTAAAGAAACACTCCCATCTTTCAAAGAGAATATCTTGTTCCCCAGATATGATCCCCATGTGAAACTGCACCGCGACTAAGTCAATTAAGTTCAACAAATAAAATTTCAATGGGAGAAAAGCAGGAATTTGTCCATTTAAGATAGAAACATTCTATTCTACTGCTACCGTGTGAACATTTTGTTGATAAATCTGAGCTCAAACCCAGAAAGTCTAACTTCGAGTCCATTTTGTACTTTTTCCTCTCTATTTTATTCATTTTTCTTATTACTATTAGTAACTTATTCGATTTTATAATGTTCATTGTCATTTTCTATATCTATTTTATTTACTTCTTGATTCATTTATGTTTACTATCTTCTGTGTCATATTAGTGGCATTACCCTAACGTCGTTAATTCCGGCTCATCGTCCACAGTGACACCCTGGTGTGTGCCGTCGTAGTCCCAGCACCGGCAAATCCACAGGAAGCAGCCAATGTAAAGTCGTCGCAAGACAACCTACCAGAGGAGACACTGCACTGTTGCCAAATCACTTCGGTGGTGTTCAGTGGGACCTGATCCGACCCGACATGCGCAGGACACCACCTACTACTGAGCCCCCTACTGATGACACTAGTAGCCGTGTTGCGGAGCCAGCGTGAGTGACAGTCCTCCTCGGAGGGCAGCACCACGTCCGTCCACCATCAGTCCCCATGGACTCGCCGATGCCGGTGACCTCGACACGAACTCATCAATGGCACAGACGTCGAAGGGAAATCGAGACTGAGGTCACCATGAGAGCAAGGCAGAATGGAGAGTACATAAGTCTTTTTTATGCTGACCGTTGAGGAAGAGGGTGATGAAGATGATGCAGTGGAGTTTCCGTTGTGATCTGAAACTGCACGGCAGGGCTGTATTTTACGCTTACTTTTTTTTAGTTTCACCGTATATTCTGGTGTTAGTCAGGCCCGAGAGATACTGGCACCTGCATTGTTGGTAAAAAAAAATATTTGCAACGCTGTCAGAGACGCATTCATTAAGTAGACGAAACTCGGCTGTGTGATCACAGTCTTCCCAGCTGAGTAAGATTTGGTCGGAGCAAACAAAGCCCACCAGTAAAGGCTGAAATGGAATCGAACCCACGGCCTCCCAGCCGGTAATCCGCCAATGCTAACCATTGCGCCATGGCAGCTGATCCCGTTTCGTTCTTTGGATTCACACACTCAGCTCACTACGGTGTCTCGGGTTTGTTCTGAGGGAAGAGCTTTGTTGACGTGTCAAAAGAAAAGTAAGATGACGTAAAAACGTTCTAAAATAAGCAAAATATGGAGGAGCGGAAGACAGCTGGAAACTCGTAATTTATTCTTTATAATATGCTGTGAAACATGGAACTCTGTTCAACTTCAAGCGTCAAATAAACCACGAATAAGGTACACCTACATGGCAGAGTACAAGCATAATTTCCCAGGACCGCTCTCTCTCTTTTCGTGCTTAAGAAAAAGAAAAAGTGTGCGCTTTTGCAGACTTTGAAAACACATGAAAAGTGACACTGAAAATACTGTGCAAAACTGCTGCAGTTTGGCAAAATCTGCTCAATTGTTTTACACAAACACGCACGCATGCATACACGCTCACGTGCGCACACGTACCCCACACACAATTATGAATTACTGTATAAAATGTAGTCTACTGATAATTCTGGAATCTTTTTTTTTTTTCAGATTGTTTCCTAATTATGTAAAGCACACAAGCAAAACATGGACACTCCTACTTAAATCTAAAGCTGCAAACGGATGCATGTCTATGTTCCCTCAGCTCTATGTTCCCTCAAGTCAAGTTACATGCTACGTCATGTCATGTCATAATGCCATTTCATATCATGCCATGTGCCATGACATATGCCATGCCATATTACATGACGTAAATATCTCTTGACTTGAGGGAACATAGAGCTGAGGGAACATAGAGCGGTTTAGCTCTATGTTCCCTCAGCTCTATGTTCCCTCAATTCAAGTTACATGATGACCAGAGGTCAACTAATGGTCAGTGACCAGCGGTCAAGCAATGGTCAGTGTGACAGTGTTCAAGCAATGGTCAGAATGATCATTGGTCAAGCAATGGTCGGAGTGACCAGTGGTCAAGCAATGGTCAGAATGACCTGTGGTCAAGCAATGGTTAAACTGACCAGTGGTCAAGCGTGAGTTTATAATGAAAATGACGTGATGAGAGAGTGAGAGAGAGAGAGAGAGAGAGAGAGAGAGAGAGAGAGAGGCCAAATATGACTAGTCGCTTGACACCACTGGTCAGATTGACCATATAGCTTGACCACTTGTCAGTTAGACCATTGCTTGACCACTGGTCAGTCTGACCACTGCTTTACCACTGTCACTTTGACATGACATGACATGTTACTTGACTTGAGGGAACATAGAGCTGAGGGAACATAGAGCTGACCCCCTGCAAACGATGGGCAAGAACCATCTCCTCATCCGTGTGATATCTTACTGCACATTCTTTCTATCTTCGTTACTCGCCCAGCACGCCAAGGTTCGCTATTAGTGAGATTTCTGTGAATGCCCTCATTTTTAGCGCCGTCATTAACCTAGCCGCATTCCGCACACGGCAAAAGACGTCTAAAGACGACACCACTGAATTTATATTTTCATTTTCGTGTCACGCTTCCCACATATGCAGAAAGGTCTGCTCTTCTCCGAAAGGCGGAATGGTATTTAAACTGCGTGCAACAGTTTTTCATGCATGCCATTCTGTATGAGATTTAAATGTAATGTTTCACTTTAAAGACCGGGCAAGGATTTTAGCACAGATGTTAACTCCGAAGAGAATACTTCTTCCAGCCCGGCTGTCTTGGGCTGGAATAAAACCCGACCTTGGGACGAGAGTCTTATGTCGTAGCCACAGGGCCGACAACGCTCCCCATCTTATTGTACGATCTACCAACAACTGTGTCGAACACGGCTGTATTCGCACAGTGTGCTGATGATACCTGTAAGTGGTAGAAAGTGGCCACGACAAATAACCCCAAACAAACTCCAACCAAACTAGATACTTATATGTAATCGATCTTGATAATCTACGTTGTTGCAAAATGGAAAACCGACCAACGCTATCCCCAGGCAAGACTTACCAATCACATATTAAACACATTTAAAATGTGCTTAATATGTGATTGATTAGTATGATTTACAATGGGTCAAGATAGCGCTGTATCAAAAATATATATTTACGGCTTGTAGATTCCAGACTCACAAAAAGTCAGGACGTCTTATCAGTGCCCCTTATTACTTGATACAGAAAATGCGGAGTGTAGATCGCAAGGCATTCAAGCTGTCCCTGGGTGTACTTTATAATGTATTACCTTCAGGAACATAAAATGACATAGGAATATTACTATTAGTAGAATACGCAGGCATACAGAGAGATACAAGCATGCAAGCCACTCTATTTTTCCTACTGACTAGCGCTGTCGTAAAGTTGTGGACCTTTGCATGCTGAACAGCTCATGTTACGCAGAGCAAGCTCAAATTTGTTTGCAAAAAAGCTGAAACAACAGTGAATTCTGGGAGGCAATTTTCCAGTTGATTACTTCACGCAGCCTCGCAGCAAATTCACAATGACTGCGCTGCAATGCGTGTATAACGTGGTTTTGTTGTCAAAATCCGGGACTGATCATGAAGAAAGAAGTAATCAGTACGTGAAAGGGACCTCCTCGACGAAATTTGCTAAGGTGAAAACATCTCGCACGATGAAAACCTCCCTGGCAGCCAATCTGGGAAGCAATCATAGAGATATAGGTGGCCATTCAGGGGCGGTAATTTTGTTATTTAGCCATCAACGAATAAGACTTAAATCCAAAAGACTGAATCATTTCATCTGTAAGACTACAAATGATAAACATTTTCTGCTGACTGCAAACGTAATCCCCCCCCCCCCCCCCCCCCCCCCCCTCAAATTTGTGAGCTTTCTATTTATTGAAATGAATTAAGACATACAACTGCATTCTTTGCGCCCACTGATACACAGAACACAAAAATTTAAGATTTTTTTTCTTTCCTTGGAGCCTCGGCGAAAATCACATGTTGTCAAAAAGATATCTTACCATGCTGATACTCTGATCAGAAACTGACACTAATGCCGAGGAGTTAACGTGGAAAGTAGACAGTCCGAGTCGGCAGCAATATTATCTCTTCATTATTATGATTCTTCATGTTGCTAAGAAGAGCATCGATAGCCTGCAGCGGCAAGGTAGGTCATACAGACGTGACAGCTTTGTTGGAAGTCACATTAATTTCAGATTTGACATTAATTTTCCTAAAAAGGGCACTCTCAGTTTTCTCATAAACTACTATGAAGACAAGTCTGATTTGCACCGCAAGACAGAATAAACCCTGAGCAAATAAAAAAGAAGAAAAAAAAGGCCAAACGAATGTTATCTCCTCTCCACTACCAGAATTTTGAACGGCAACTTTCGGTATCAATCAATCATCACTTTAAAAATGTAATAAAACTCTTGTCCACATTATAATAGGAAAGGAACACACACACACACACACACGCGCGCGCGCGCGCGCGCGCGCGCGCGCGCGCGCGCAACACATGTCCTTTCAATCTCAAAATCTATGCTGATGGGTCTTTTGCTTTTCTAACAGTTGCTCCTAGTTCCGTAAACGAAAGATGTTCCCGGGATTCATCGAAAGGGGGAGTGAATGATGAATTCATCGGCCCCGACGCGATGAAAGCTGGAAATACACAACGGGCAAGGTGTAGAGAACAAGTGCAATCTCCATGTATCTATGGAAGAAAATTCTGAATTGAGCGTGACATGAAGACCCACGGGACGAAAAACGATACGAAGACAACGAAGCTTTTCAGGTTTCTACTGATGTATCAAATTAACATAAGCACACTGAAATCAATGAAAGCCCAAAACTACAATTAAACAAGGAAATGGCTTGGTATTTCTCCTGATCTCACTGACATTGCACTCTGTTCTCGATAAGCAAAGCTGAAGCTATTCCTGAATTCCATCCTCAATGAAGCCAAAGTGGGAACGCATGCTTACTAACCATGCATGGAGAGCTCAGGCGACAAGGCTGTGAGATCAATCCAGCCCAAGCTAAAGACTGGCACAAAATAGACAGTTCAGGAGGCAGTGGATCCGGTTAAGACAAAATGTCAATACCAGGGAAACAACAGGACACACGCTAAACCAACAGGCCCGGACTGGGACCAACAGAAATGAAGGGGAAGTCAAAGGCAAAGATGAAAGCAACAAGAGACATGCTAATACATGAGTTGAAGACAGGACGATACCAAGAAGATCCAGAAGGCAGTCCAGCAATGACAACGTGTGCTATGGACTACGCCTGAAAATGCCCCCCAAAGAAGTCGCAAATGGAATGAAGTATGGCGTATATCCCCTTTTAACGATTGCCTTCACTCTCAGATCTGTTACTTGCTTCCTGCCCATGAATACAAACCTGTTGAAGTGGACAAAATCAGCTGACGCTGCGAATTCACTCTGTCGAACAACATTCGAACATGTGCTGAATTCACACAGAGCAGCGCTAAGCTAGTGAAGGTACACACGAAGGCACAACCCAGTGCTCGTTTATGCGGTTTGCACTGTAAGAGGAAACATAACGCCACAGGAAGTAATACACGACAAGAGGCCACATATTGTGGTCTGGAAAAAAAAACTGCGGCATCTAGAGCACCGAAGCGGCGGGGTGCAGAGGGCTGAGTGATGAGTGGGTCTGCAGGACAGACCTTCCAGAATGGGAAAACCAGAGATCATCAGGACAAGTGGCATGAGAACGGGATACAGCATACCACTCCCGTTCATCGAAACAAACGATTCTCACTGAACTCACTATTCCATATAGAAGCAGAATGGAGGAAGTTAACACATCTGAAAGACCGAAAAGTATGCCAGATTTGCCAGCAGCTTGCTGGAATCCGGCTTCCAAGCGAAGTCCTTGCCCCACAGAAGTGAGTAGGGGGGGGGGGTGGGGGGGGGGGGGGGTTTTACGATCATCAGCTTGTCTCATGAAACCGATGATTCAAGTATAATATCTGTTCATTATAAGGTTCAGACTGAACGCTGTTAAATTATAGCAAATTTGGGGCAAAACAAAATGCTCACGTATTTTCCCCCACGGCCATCAGTTCAGAATATTTATGCTTGTAATGTCTGACTGCACCCGGGAACACACTAGTCACCCGTGTGCAAAATAGCTATTCTATTACATCAGAGACCCATTATCACTTCAAAGTCCCCTTACTCCTTTCTTGTAGTGCTATTCTGTTGTTCCCATATATATATATATATTTTTTTTTTTTTTTGTTGTTTTCTGTGTTTTCAATTTTATATACTGCCTTTTCTGTTCCCCTTTCATTGTTGCATATTCTACTGCTGCTTGTTTCTTCTGTTACCGTTTCGTATAAAAAATCATTTCATACGCATCGGTGTAAAACTGAACACACACACACATGCATACACTCACACACACATACACACACACTCTCTCTGTCTTTGACCAGCCGCCGTGGCGAAGTGGTTAGCGTGCGACTCAGTTGGGAAGACTGGGACCACACAGTCGAGTTTCATCCACTTAATGGATGCGTTTTCTGAGAGTGTTGCTCAAATTTCCTGACCAACACTGCAGGTGTCTGTATCTCTCGGGCCTGGTTGACGCCGGGATATATTATGAAAAGAAGCGTAGAGTACAGCCCTGTCATGTAGTCTCAGACCGAAATGGAATCCGTAGCATCATCTTAATCATCCTCATTCTCTCATCGATCAGCATAAAAAAAAGTCTCAAATTCTGTGGCCCTTCATGCCCTGCTCTCTCATGGTGACCTCAATTTCGATGTCCTCTCCACGTCTGTGGCCTTGGTTTGGTTCCGTCCGGGGTCCGGTATCGGCGAGTCCATGGGGGCTGTTGTTGGACGGACGTGGTGGCGCCCTCCGGAGGGAGAGCTCACTCACGCCGGCTCCGCGACTAAGCAATTATTGTCGTCAGTAGGGGGCTTAGTAGGTGGCGTCCTGCGTATGTTAGATCAGAACAGGCGCCACTGAACACCACTGAAGTGACTCGGCAGCAGTGCAGTGTCTCCTCCGGTGGGTTGCCTCTTGACGACTTGACATTGACTGCTCCCTGTGGATTGCCGGTGCCGGGGATGTGGCGGGGGCCTACCGGGCTGTGGCTGTGGACGGGGTGTCGGAATGGGCGACGTGGGTGCACTGCCTCTGAGGTTTTGAAGTTTTAAAATCTCTTCTTTCCTTGGGAGAGAGTAAAACGTCCTGAACGAGGCTTTTATTTCCCCGGAACAGACCCTGTGCTATTCTTCCCTGAAACGTCACTCTCATCAACGTTGTTTTTACCAGGGAAACAAAACTCTTACATTTTCTCCTTTATGTTTTTTCTCCTCTCCAGTCTTCCTCTTTTTTTTTTTCCACCCGACTACTCTGTGTGTGTAGGACATAACACGTTTCCATCAAGTCGATTGTGGCCATGGTATTTTCGCTGTCGAACCTAATAGTATAAACAGGGCCATGTGGTTATTGTCTTTGTTGCTTAATACGACAGCTTTCATTAGATCAGTAAACGCGGTCGTGATAGCGTGTGCCTGACTGCGCGCTTGCTTGTCTGTGTGTATGTATGAGAGAGAGAGAGAGAGAGAGAGAGAGAGAGAGAGAGAGAGAGAGAGAGAGGAAAGACTGGGTGCGTGGGTGCGTGCATGTGCTTCGTGTGCATGTATATCCAAGCGTTATGCAGACACATGAGCGTGTATGTTCGTTTAATATTTTGAATTAGCTAACCTTGCTCGCTTGTTTTTCAAACATGTCTCGTTGTTTTAAAAACATGTCTCCCATAAAGCCTTCGAAGCCAAAAAAGCACTGTTGCAATCCGCCTATTTTATTTTAAATCGGATCTCCGTGGAGTTCAATTAGGATAGCCACAGCGGTTTTGTTGTGGTGGTGGTGGTGTTAATGCTGTTGTCGTTCGTTCGGTATGTATGCAGATCATTTTTTTTCTCCCCTTTTTTACCCCTCTCTGAACACGGTGTATGGTCAGTGGGGCGCCGAATTTAAAGAACTGCACACCAACCCGGTTCTTTGAACCATACACAGTGGAGAGAAATTCTCTGCTTCAAGCCCTTCGTTTGCGTGCCAAGACCTTGGTATTTGCAGATTTTTCCCCGTCCATCCTGCAATGTTGTCAGTCCATCGGTTTTTTTTTTTTTTTCTTTCTTCCTTTTCCGCCTCCCCCTCCCTCATCATCAGGTACATGGGTCGCTGTTTTAGAATGGCTACTGGATCTTGTTACGTGTCCATACCATCGTAGTTTTCTCCACTCGTGTCAACAGGTCTTCACAGCGGTCCGATGCACCGCTTCATGGTAGGATGCACCTGTTGATTGCTGATATGATTTGTATGTCTGTTGTTTAGTGTACTGCTGCGGTGACATGTCATTTCCATGTAGTCCTATAAAAGATTTCATCTGACAGAAGTCGAAATTGTGAAGAAAAAAACATTTTCGAGCAACTGCGTCATTTCTACAACTTTTTTTTTTTTTTCAGTTTCTTTGACGGAATATTTCATGGTTGGAAAATAAGTCTATGTCTCTAGGTCACAGAACTTCAACCTACCATTCAGATATTCGAATGGAAAAGTGGTTCTTCATTCAGTCTGTGAAGATTTATGGCAACACACCGAATTCACCCGCAAGCTTTGATATGTCTTGACTGTTTGTATAGGGGATGGATGAGATGCGAGAGCGAGAGAGAGAGAGAGAGAGAGAGAGAGAGAGAGAGAGAGAGAGAGAACAATCAGTCCTACTCTCGCATAAAAAGCGATGAATGCGATAAAGCAACTCAGGTGTCCACTCGATATTCGACTGCGGTCAAGGCGAGTCGCACCATTATGGACTATATACATAAAACCTGTCGGGCTACCCAAGCCCCCCCCCCCCCCCCCCCCCCCCCCCCCCCCCCCCGGGGTCAGCTTAATACTCCCTCGTGCTGACAGATCCCCCGCTCCATACTCTGTTCTTTGATATTCCCCCTGCTCGATAATCATGCCTGTGTCCTTGGAGCGCGCTTGCTTCTGTGTGTATCTGTGTGTAGTCTTCAGTTCTGGTATGGGCAAGATTTCTTTCGGACCCCTCTTCCCCCCCAGTAAAGAACAGAGGGGATATTGGAAAAGCACGGGGCGTATGTGTGAAGCGACAAGCGGGCGAGTGATGAGGGGTGGGGGTGGGGGTGGGGGGTATCGAACATGGCGTTACTGAGCAAGGGCCGTATCCAACAGGGGGCGCGAGTATCGAGTGATGGGGAGTGCGGGGTAGGGGTAGGGCGGGAAGAATCAACACGCTCCCCGGTCATTCCCGGGGTTAGCTCAATGTCGCACTGCCCTGTGCCCTTTTCTCGCTAATGATGAAGACCGGGTTCAAAATCAAGCGGCGTGCCCGAGTGCCTCTGACTCCCAACACAAAACTCACCATCTTCAAACTTTGTTGATGGTTGTTATATACACTTTTATACACGTGAACGTGTTGTCCCACGTATTGTCCCTCTGACCCCCTCCCCCGCCCCTTCTACCCAACTCCCGCTTCCCTCCCTCCTCGTCTTGGAAAATAGGGAAGACGGGGGCAACCACTAAAGGACGGCTAGGAGATGTGGGGAAGGGAGGGCTCGCGGTCTATCTTACACCGCACTGTTGCCACCAGAACGACAACACGGAAAAGCCAGCGTTTACACTGGCTGCCAGGGAGTTTAAAATTACACATAATCATATCTGACTGCGAGCTCGACGCTTTAACACTGGAGAAGTCTAGTCAGGAGCGCTGGTCAGGTTAATACGACTGTGGTGTAAGTCAGGGCCAAAAAGGTGGGAATCTGTGGGAAGGACCAGGAAAAACGGGACAGGAAGAGAGAATTGAAAGGTGTGTGTGTGTGTGTGTGTGTGTGTGTGTGTGTGTGTGTGTGTGTGCGTGTGTGTGTGTGTGTGTGTGTGTGTGTGTATGCATGTGTGTATGTGTGTGTGTGTGTGTGTGTGCGCGCGCGCACGCGTGTGTGTGTGTGTATGCGTTTATGTGTGTGTGTGTGTGTGTGTGGTGTGTGTGTGTGTGTGTGAGCGTGCGTGCGTGCGTGAGAAAAGAGAGAGAGAGAGAGAGAGTGAGAGAGAGAGAGAGAGAGGCCACAGCGAGGGCGAAAGAGCAAGAAGAAGAAGAAGAAGAGAGAGAGAGAAGAGAAAGAGAGAGAGGAGGGAGAGAGAGAGAGAGCGAGACAGACAGAATCAGAGATCAGAGAGAGAGAGAGAGAGAGAGAGAGAGAGGCCACAGCGAGGGCGAAAGAGCAAGAAGAAGAAGAAGAAGGAGGAGGGAGAGAGAGAGGGGAGAGAGAGAGAGAGAGAGAGAGAGAGAGAGAGAGAGAGAGGGGGGAGAGAGAGAGAGCGAGACAAAGACAGAGTCAGAGCTGAGAGAGAGAGAGAGAGAGAGAGAGAGAGAGAGAGAGAGAGAGAGAGAGAGAGATTGAGATTACCTGTATTCTCACAGCCGTTTCTGAAACACACACACAAAACACAAAACATTTAGCATGCATGCAGTAAATCAGCAGGCATCAGCAGTTTACATACAACGATCAAACCATTTTGTCTGTGAGCACAATACTGAAGACAACACCACCAAGAGGAGCACAGTTTAAATCATTGTGAAACGATAACACACTCGCAGAACAGATCCATGAGAAGAAGAAGAAGAAAGGAGGCGAAGAGGATGGAGAAGGAAGCGTGGGAATGGAGGATAAGAAATAAAGAGCGAGGATAAGAGGGATGGTGAGAGATACAGCTTTATGATTTGTTTCTGTGTAAATTCGCCCGTCTCACACAATAACAAAGTGATCACAAGATACAATAACATCAATAAGGATAATGACAGGCGTGAGGGAGAAGTTGTGGTGCGCCCTGCATCCGGAATCAGACCCACGGGCACACACAACCCTACCAATCCAAAATGGAGGGAGAATCATCATCATTATCACGTGCACTCTACAGGATACAATTAACGAAACTATTAACACAAGGAGACGAAAGAGATCTGTTAAACTGACAGATGCTTTCACATACACGCAAGCACAAGAAATACACGTTCAAAGACACACACACACACACACACACACACACACACACACAGGTTACGTGTTTGCATGCGCGCGCGCGCGTGTGTGTGTATGTGTGCGTGTGCACGCGCGTGCGTGTGCATACATCATTCATACATAAATCACAAGCACACACAGACACACACGCACTCAAGCACGTACACAGACAGACAGACACAGACACAGACACACACCATATAAATCCCGCAAACATGCATTCACACACCGAGACTGGAACCATTTAGTATCAGATAAGCCTAAGGTTACACACACACACACACACACACACACACACACACACACACACACACACACACACACCAGCCGACGGGTTCAAAGAACAGCAGAGTGCGATCATTAACACCACGGGCGTGCTGGCAAAGAAAACCAACTCCACTAATAGCTATCCATTTCTCTACCAGGAAATCCCAATGATTAAGGCAGCGACACGTGAGCTGAAACTCCAATACTCGAAATGTCGGGGAACTGAATGAAAAAAAACCAAATATACGACAAAACTGAATAAAAAACGAAATATACGACAAAACGTGCTGGAACTAGTGAGTGTGTGGTGCTTAGACAGACAGACATAGATAGAGAGAGAGAGAGAGAGAGAGAGAGAGAGAGAGAGAGAGAGAGAGAGAGAGAGAGAGAGAGAGGAGGAAGGGGGCAGACAGTTAAGAAGATAATTACGATGTGTTTCTTGGAAAAAAAAAAAAAAAAGCAGGATAGACATTGCAAGGAACTCGCATTGGCGCTGATAAGATTGACAACAGATGACACGCACACACACACACACACACACACACACACACACACACACACACACACAGAGAGGGAGAGGAGGGAGGAGAGAGAGAGAGAGAGAGAGAGAGAGAGAGAGAGGAGAGAGAGAGAGAGAGAGAGAGAGAGAGAGAGAGAGAGAGTGAGAGACAAAGACAGAGACAAGTCTTTCAGAAATCATTAGAAAAAAGGAATACCTAAAACACACATAACACAAAGCTCGACGCACTGAGTCCAATAAAATCTTCGAAAACCCTCCTCTAATAATCAACCACCAAAAACGGTTGTTTCTCTAGCAAAAACGAACACAAACCAATTTTCACTCGCCGAAACCAAACCAGATTCCACTACCAGCAACAAAATTTCATCAGGAAACTGAGACTTGCAGATATGTTATTAGAACAAACGTGGACGCGCCCAGAACAACAAAAAACAAGAAGGACTAGCACCACAGCCCACGTAACGGGGACATGAAGGGCAGGACGGGGATAATAAAACTGTTGCACCAGAATCGCGGGACGCAATCCTACGTAGACCATCCAGGCAGCATTTTCATGTCCCATCGCCTCAGCCACAGTCCAGCAACATCCTATCCACCGAGCAGCCAACAGCCATCCACGACGACGCCCTTTTCTTCAGCCTTAAGCCTGGCGAAGACAAAGCCTTGAGAAACGAGCGTTTCAGCTTTAATGAGTAGTCATCAGGTTTCTTCATGCACACGCCGTTTTTATCCCCCGGACCAGTGGCTTTTCGTGGTTAATAGTTGTTAATTCTGGTTTGTTTTCAACTTTCCACCCCAAAGGTGATTTCCAGCCACGGCTAAAACTGATCCCCTACTCTTGTTCGTTTCGAAAGACTATCCTCCTGTTGACTAGAGCTTTTTACGGCTCTTTCCCCCGGAAGGCAACACAAACATCTGTTTGCTGTCAAAGGAATATTATCACCAGCTGTTCCGCTGCCGCTTTATTGCCCGGGTAAATCCGATTCATTTGGCAGCCGACTCTCCAGTCCTGGAGGCCGCTGCACTGCCTGCCACCCGTGTACGCTCCTGACTGGGGATTGTCGCGCTGCTAGAAAGCATCCACTCTGGATATCAAAGGAGTGGCGACTGAAAGTCGAGGTTTCCGTCCTGGGAAACAAAGGAAAAATCGTCGCAAGTAGACCCACGCTCCAGCACTGAAATGTTTTCTGGCGCACACGTCCTCGTGTATATGCTCCATGTGTTTAACGTGTCGCCGTATCCACATTTACATTCTCATGGTAACGCTTCCAACGTCTATGTGTCCCCGATTCAGTACGACCCCAGTTATTTATGTTCCCATGTCTGTGCGTCCTTGTATCCATATTATGTCCCCGTGCTTGAGCCCCCCTGTCTTAATGTTCCCGTCTCCATATATTCCCGTATTTATGCTCCCCTGTCTACGTGTCCCCATCTCCAGATATTCTCGTGTTTATGTCTACCACTCACCAACACAACCGGGCAAGCTGTACCCTTTCTGTCATTATGTATCAATACATTTCGTGAGCAGCTGATCAAACTGATGGTCCTGGCAACTTTTACAAATCAATACAGCGGCGCTGAGGGTTCTGTTGTACAGAAATGCTGAAGAAACCCAGAAGTCATTCAGTAAATGATTCAGACAGGATTCTCCACATCTCGTACAGAGAACGTCAGGCAGATGACTGTCAGGCAGCAAGCCAGCTCTTACGCCGTCAGACACGAACCCCTCCACGCAGTGATCAAAGCACCGATAGTTTGCGCACTGCACCACGGCTCCCTGATCAAGCCCATTCCACAGGATACAGTGGTGGGTGGGGATGACCGCGAACCAGGCCTAAGAAGTCCAGGATGGATGGACGACATAAAGGGTTGGACTGGTCACAGCACCTCTACTCTGTTGCACATGACGCTGGAGAGAGGATCCGTGTGGATCCTTGAATACTCAAGTGTACCTCATGGCATCCCTACGACCTACAGTTAAGTGACAACGACAACAACAACGATTATACTACTACCACTACTACTTTCTACTACTACTACTACTATTAAGAAGAAAAAGAAGAAGGAGAAGGAGAAGGAGGACGAGGTGGAGAAGGAGGAGAGAGAAGAAGGAGGAGGTGGTGAAGAAGAAGAAGAAGAAGAAGGAGAAGAAGAAGAAGAAGAAGAAGAACAACAACAACAACAAAAAACACACAACAACAACAAAAACAGCATGTTCTACAAAACATCGAAGAACATGCAACTCAGTAGATACTTCCACAGCATCCATCGTAATGGACAGAGAGAGAGAAGACTTTTTCATAAACCATGGGAACCGGGGTAACCTGGAGGGCTGGGGTGGGGTGGGGTGGGGGTGAAGAGTGGGGGGCTGGGGGGTGGTGGTGTCGATATCTTTCATAAATCGGACGAACGGACGTGGAAACACCCTGGTACTGGGCCAAAAGATCTCACTACCCTTTGACGAACGCTCTCTTGCAGGCCCTCGACAAGCTTCAATTTAAGATCGGTCAGTTCTTTCCCCATGATTACGATGAATGTATTCCAATCTCTTCCCTTCTATTCAACCACACGGACCGAAGCCCGTGATTCGGACGTCTGTATCTCTATCCTCTCCTTTTTCTACTCAACCGCACGGACTAGATGAACCCTGGTCCCGTAACTCCGACATCTCTATCCTCACTTTCCTTTCAGCACTATCACATGGATCGGTCCATCATTCAAAAATCGTTATCTCCATGTTCTCTTTTCTACTCAACCACATGGACCAGGTCTTTGATTCAAAACTATATTCACCTTCCTTTCTACTCAGTTACACGAACCAGGTGGTTAAGAGGTCTCTGCTTTCATATTCTGCTTTTTAACTTATCACACTGAATAAATCCCTGATTCAGACATATATATATCCACTCCACTCCACTCTCCATTCTACTCAACCATACGGAAAAAAGGTCTGTGATTCTGACACTTCTATCTCCATCGCCTCCTTTCTACTCAACCACACGGAAAGGTCCGTGACTTTGACGCCTCTGTTTCCAGCCCAACTTTCCACTCCACCACATACAGGAGGTCCGGACTGGGAATCTCTACCTCTATCCTCTCTTTTCTGCTCACCCACACAGAGCAGGTCCTGATTCCTACATCGTATCTCTGTCTCATCGTTTCTACTCAACCACATGGAAAAAAAAAGTCCTCGATTCGGACATCTCCATTTCAATCCCCTCTTTTCCTCTTAACCTTAAAGAGAAAGTCCCGATTCAGACATTTCCACTCCTACCTTTTTTCTTATCTATCACACAAACTAGGTCACCTAGGTCCGCCGTGAATCGAGACATCTCGAAATCCTGCCCTCTCCGTTCTGCTTAATCCTCCCATAGACCTTATGATATACAGGACTGTGACTCCACCGCTCCAAGCCTGCGAGACCAGAAGACATCGCCGATCAGATGACACCGGATATTGGGGTGTTGGTATTCATGGTGGACAGATCATTGCCCTGTGACACGCTACAGGGCCAGGGCAGGGTGAGACGTCAAGACGCATGGAACACCGCTCCCCTTTCATTCCTGTGTCCAGCACCATCTGTTGCCGCCAGCCTCCTCCGATCAATACGTCCTCCGCTGCCATCAATCTGGGCGGAACGGCGACAGGCCCGGAAGCCGGATGCTTTCATTTGCCAGGGAAGAAAGAGTCCGGGGGTTTTCCCCGCCGTCACTGGTAAGCTGTGTTTTCCACAGGACGTGGTTTGGCCTAGTTCCACGTAAAGACGAACCGTTTTGTTTTTGTTGGTTATCTGGCTCTCCTGCTCCATTCGTTACCCCCCCCCCCCCCCCCCCCCCACACACACACACACACACACACACACCCGGCAATATATCACTGGTGGAACCGACTTCTGAGTCTTTTTCTGAAATATTTTTCTTCTTCCTCATTTGTACGAAAGAACGGTTATAAAAAGTCGCTTTTTGAATTAATAAAAAAAAATGATCTAGACGGGGTGGTGAACGCAGCAAACGATCAATGTAGGCTTTATTAAAAGACATGATTTACATCAGACAGGTTTTCCACTGCTTTCTTCTGTCTCATTTTCGGTAGTCTGTAGTGGGCATTGCTCCCGCGCCGCTGATTTCCGACCTCTCCACACATAACTATGCCCTTTACAGCCCTGTCACTGCCTCGGTGCCACAGTCCCACATGATTTTCCATCTTAATCTCCTTTCAACCATAGAGACATCGACACAGGTCATTGTGATGTAAAGGCCTTGGGTATTACATCATCTTCTGCTTTAGGTCTAGTGTTGAGTTTCCACTCCTCTTTCAACCCCCTTGCATTCTTCTAGAAGTCTGACTGTCGAATTCTATTCTAAACACAAGAGCTCTTGAAAACCCCTTCCACCCAAAACAAAAGAAAACCTGGCAATCCTAACCTCTTGTTAAGACAAGTGCACAGCAGATGTCTTGAGAACAGCTTTGTTCACCGTCAGTCAGAAATATTCCCGAAGTTTTCACTCAATCTCTCCACCACCCACATTTCCTGCGAACACTCACGCACGCTCTTTCTCTTATATCCCCTGCCCCCCCCCCCCCCCCCCCCCCCCCCCCCCCCCCCCCCCCCCCCCGCCATTCCTTAAAGTTAAAGATTTCACATTCAATTGATAAAAAACACGTTTATTTCAAGGTCTGCAATCATCTCAGTGAGACAGGACATTAATTTGAACCCCGTTACCTCTTTCCAGAGCGGTCTCGTCAGCTTCGTGGATATTTTTGAACTGCATAAATCCTGTTCAAGAACAACGGGATGGGTGAACTAGTAAATGAGTGTTTCACTCTGGAAGAAAACGAGAGCTCAGCGTGCTTGCAGTACGGTCATGGTCGGTGAAAACTGGGAAATACCTGTCAGGTCTCAACAACTCATCTTCACGCCACAAAGAAACGACAGGCACGCTTGGGACGCCGCCAACTGGCTGCAGGCTATTTCTGTTCACTGAAAGGGAGGGGGGGGGGGGGGGGGGGGAAGGGGGGGGGGTAGGGGAGGAGTCGGCGAGAACGGGGCAATACCCGGATGCCGCTGACGAAACAGAACAAGAAACAACAAATAGGTAAGTGAACACAAAGGCGTTTATCTGGCAAACGCCGCGCCAACAACAAAGGTCAGGGGAAGCGACAGCAGCAACGAACCAAGCCACGCTCCATAAGCATCCCTGACCTCTTGCCACGTGATCCTTTGGGCTTCGCGCTGTATGTTATGAGCACTCTTTGACGCGGTGCCCTACTGTTTTGTGTTCCCTGTGGGAGCGGCAGAGAAGCTCCGTCTGAAGCGTACACGGAACAGAAACAAAGGACTGTGCCAAGCAGTGAGGAGTCAATACCTATGTGGTATGATGGAACATCTTTTCGCACGCCTCCAGTTTGTCCCTCGGTACAGAGACCCCGACTCTGCCAACCCAGACCACCCGACAGTTCACGGTGTAGGGCAAGTGTCTTAGAGGCACACCGAAAAAAAAAGTCCTAGACGGAGAAAGTAACAGACTGGACGAGTTCCCCCTCAACCCTGTTGCGCATGACCAAGGACAGGGCACACGGTGCAGAGACCCCTGACTGCCCCATCGTCTGTCACGGCAGCCCAGCGACCCACTGCCAGGGCACGAGCAACATGGCACGGCATTATGGCCCAGTCTGGCACCGACAGCCCTTGATGATGATGATTCGTTTGAAACCATGATCCCTTTTGACCTGATGGGCCTGCTGTGGTCTTGTGCCAACACACACACACACACACACACACACACACACACACACACACACACACACAAAAAAAACAAACAAAACCCCGCCTCATTGGTTTAATTGGCTCCTTCCACACAATGGCCATGCTGAAACGATGAGTGCTTCAGTGCATGATTCCTGACGTTATTATTATCATTATAAAAAAAATCACAATTATCTATACCATCCTGATAAAACGTTCCCATTGTTATATGCTGTATAACATAATCAACACGTTAGCTTGTCTCCTCGAAGAATACAACTCTATTAATACCCGCTCCCTCTGACCACACACACACACACACACACACATAGGCGGGCGCGCACGCACGCACATACACGCGCGCGCGCGCGCGCGCGCACACACACACACACACACACACACACACACACACACACACACCTATCTTCATTGTTATCCTGCATGACATGGGCATATGAATCGATCCAATAAAATGAACAATCAAAGAATCTGCCCGTCTCTGTCATGCACTCTCTGTTACTACACTAGCTTTTATGTCTGTCGTCTGATGGTTTACTGATTATTTCCCTTGTTCATGAGTCTTAGTTACTGTGCTAATGTTTATGTTTTTCTTTTTCTCATTTTCTTTTCTTTTTTTTGCACTCCAGGACTGGGTTGGGGAAACTTTTCTTCACTGATCGCAGTGCTAGTCTACTCTGATAAGATTTCGCTTTGTGTCCCTCCCCCCCCTCCTCTCTCTCTTCTTTCTCTCTCTCCCTCTCTTTTTCGCGCGCGCGTCCATACATACACACACACACACACACACACAAGCGCGCGCACAGAAGTGGGGGAGAGAATGGAAACAAAAAGAGGGCGGGATACAGGGTTCAAAATAAACAGAGCAAAAACCTGTAAGAAATTTAAACACAAGGTAAAAAAAAACAACAACAACAAAACAAAAAAAAAAAAACACAAAACAAAAACAAAAAAACAGAAGTCGAAATAATAAATAAAAGAAATAAACAACCAAACCAAAAAGAACTTTAAATCCCAACTTCTAATCACAGGGAAAGGGACCTAACAACCCCCGGATAAGCTGTCCATAAATCCCCGGTGTATGTTGAGCCGCCCAGCTTTAAATCAATGACTCACCAAGTTTAAAAGTCATTAAGCAAAGAATTCGACGAGTAATTATATCCCGTATGTTCACGCTAACAAACGTCCAGAAATACGCACAGATGCGCACGCGCGCGCGCACACACACACACACGCGCGCGCACACACGCACACATATACGCACATGTACACAGATGCACAAAAACAAGAGCGTCTGATATGAGAGAGAGAGAGAGAGAGAGAGAGAGAGAGAGAGAGAGAGAGAGAGAGAGAGAGAGAGAGAGAGAGAGAGAGAGTCGGTCAATTAAAAACACGCGTCTCTTGGCTGAACATTAAAAGACAACACAGGTCGACAATGCAAGAAGAGAAACAAAGATAACAAAACTTAAAAGGAAGAATGCGAAAACAAAACAAAACACAACACAACACAAGAGAAAAAGAAACAAATGTCACTGAAAAAGGAAC
Organism: Conus betulinus; assembly: GCA_016801955.1. NCBI lineage: Eukaryota > Metazoa > Mollusca > Gastropoda > Neogastropoda > Conidae > Conus > Conus betulinus. Next base: position 27,262 of record JADBJO010002119.1, on the reverse strand, counting down.
TGAATTTGCACGCATTAGAACTAACAAGCTCTGTACATAACCTGACCCAATCTCCTCCAATTAAATACAATTCAGTGTGACCTGAAAACAAACAAACAAAAGATTAAATAATGAAACAAAGGAAAAGAAGATGAAAAACAGACGCAGAAGGAGGTAAACGGAAAAGAAGACTAGAGGCAGGCTATCATGCAAGAACACGGAGGAAAAGACAGAACTCGTCAAGGGGGTGGGGGCGAAAACTGGACGTTGTTTAATGCCATATCGTTTAAGATATCTAATTAAGATTTTTAAAAAAAAAATTCAAATATATAACGAATTAAAAGGGGATAACAGGATCAGACAGAAAAGGAAGAGAGAGAGAGAGAGAGAGAGAGAGAGAGAGAGAGAGAGAGAGAGAGAGAGAGAGAGAGAGGCAGACAGACAGACAGAGGCAGAGACAGAGTTCGAGAGCTGCTGGGAAAAAAAGAAATGGAGAAGGGAAGGATAAGGAGGAAAATTAAAACCAAACTAGTCAAATCACTTCACCACCACACGCGCGCGCGCGCGCGCACTTACACACACATAAATATATGTACCCCCCCCCCCCCCCCCCCCCCCCCCCACACACACACACTACTCACACACACACACACACAAACCGAAACCCCACCGTCAAGAACTGAGAATGTACCCCCACCCCCCTCCCTTCTGCTTTATGTAAACCTCTTTACTGTGTTATAATCTACAGTCCAGCTACATGCCAACCGTTGTGATCTGGCGACCGGGTGTTCATGCAGGGGAATAGACAACGGCTGCCCCATCCTGCAATACTACTGGCCAATACAGCCTTTAAGCAATTTCAAGCGCGGGAATAGACATCAGCTGTCCCACCCTGCAAGACTACTGGCCAATACAGCCTTTTAGCAATTTCATGCGCGAGAATAGACATCGGCTGTCCCACCCAGCAATACTACCGGCCAATACAGCTACAGCCCTTTTAACAATCAGTTTTTGTGACGATATGTCACGGACTGATTTGTCATTTTTCCTCTTCACAATTATCGTGAATCTGATTGCAAACACTGAACGGAAAAAAAAGCGGATCGAAAAGGAGACGCAAGCAGCTGGGCCTATCAGGTAAGCATATCAAGAGTTCATCAACTGTTATGAGTCGCTGTCAAGCGTGTGGGAGTGTGTTTAGTGAGAAAGGGAGGTGGGGACGAGGGGAGGGTACAGGGGTGGGAAAGGACGGAGGTGTGTAACAGTACTCTGTGATTTGTTGTCAGCGGGGCTAGTTTCGTTGATCTTGTTGTTGACGTGTCGGCAGCCGAGATATAACCCCTCCGGGGTCAGCAGGGCTCAATGACAACAACATCAAGCAGGAGAACGCCAGAGGAAAGGTCCGTCACTAAATCCTTGTTCTAAGACGATCAACCTCGTGCTACTTCTCGAACATTCATCTCTCACTCTCTCTGTCTGTCCCTCTGAGAGAGAGAGAGAGAGAGAGAGAGAGAGAGAGAGACAGAGACAGAGACAGAGACAGAGAGAGAGTGTTCGTGTGCGCGCGCGCCCGTGTGTGTGTGTGTGTGTGTGTGTGTGTGTGAGAGAGAGAGAGAGAGAGAGAGAGAGAGAGAGAGAGAGAGAGAGAGAGAGAGAGAGAGAGAGAGAGTTCTGCTGAGCGCTTTCGTCGTACCGTAAGTTCTGGCAAAGACTGTTCAAATCAGTGCTGACACGCCACGAAGACATTTTGGGCTTTTTTTTTCGTGTGTCCTAGAAAGAACAGTCTGAGATGGTGATACAAAGAGGAGTGATGGATGGGGAAGTTCCATCATGCTTCTCTGTATCTGTCTTTATCTTTCTCTGACTTTCTCACGCACAATCACATGCGTGCGCAAAACAAACACACAAAGAAGAAAAACTACCACCACCACCACAACAACATAAACAGCATTCAGCCTAAAAAGAAAAAGAAAAAAACTGACATTACTGCATGATAAAAGAAAGTGAATCCGCATTAAGCTTTCGCATCAATAAAACCAAATAATTTACACAAAAAATTAGTTGATAGTTATGTATCAAGGCGCTGCGCTATGTATCAAGCGGCTGATCGTTATGCATTGCATACTGACAGCTATATATCTCTAGGCTGAAAGTTTTCCTACCGATAATAGCTATGTATCTACTAGGCTGACAACTGTGTGTTTGCAGTTTGCCGGCTATGTACTTACATCTTCAGGTTGATATCCGTTATCTACAGACTGACAGCCATATATCTGCGTGTTG
>JADBJO010002119.1:2500-15000 GCA_016801955.1 Conus betulinus | reverse complement strand
GAAGGTAGTCTTCAAAGCAGACAGTGGTCCCTAGCTATGTGAAGGTAGTCTTCAAAGCAGACAGTGGTTCTTAGCTATGTGAAGGTAGTCTTCAAAGCAGACAGTGGTTCTTAGCTATGTGAAGGTAGTCTTCAAAGCAGACAGTGGTTCTTAGCTATGTGAAGGTAGTCTTCAAAGCAGACAGTGGTTCTTAGCTGTTAAAGGTAGTCTTCAAAGCAGACAGTGGTTCTTAGCTGTTAAAGGTAGTCTTCAAAGCAGACAGTGGTTCTTAGCTGTTAAAGGTAGTCTCAAAGCAGACAGTGGTACTTAGCTGTGTGAAGGTAGTCTTCAAAGCAGACAGTGGTACTTAGCTGTTAAAGGTAGTCTTCAAAGCAGACAGTGGTACTTAGCTGTGTGAAGGTAGTCTTCAAAGCAGACAGTGGTTCTTAGCTGTTAAAGGTAGTCTTCAAAGCAGACAGTGGTCCCTAGCTATGTGAAGGTAGTCTTCAAAGCAGACAGTGGTCCCTAGCTATGTGAAGGTAGTCTTCAAGCAGACAGTGGTCCCTAGCTATGTGAAGGTAGTCTTCAAAGCAGACAGTGGTCCCTAGCTATGTGAAGGTAGTCTTCAAAGCACACAGTGGCACTTAGCTATGTGTGAAGGTAGTCTTCAAAGCACACAGTGGTACTTAGCCATGTAAAGGTAGTCTTCAAAGCACACAGCGGTAGCTAGCATTGTTAAGGTAGTCTTCAAAGCACACAGTGGTAGCTAGCATTGTGAAGGTAGTCTTCAAAGCACACAGCGGTAGCTAGCATTGTGAAGGTAGTCTTCAAAGCACACAGTGGTAGCTAGCATTGTGTGAAGGTAGTCTTCAAAGCACACAGTGGTAGCTAGCATTGTGAAGGTAGTCTTCAAAGCACACAGCGGTAGCTAGCATTGTGAAGGTAGTCTTCAAAGCACACAGTGGTAGCTAGCATTGTGAAGAAGGTAGTCTTCAATGCAGACAGTGGTAGCTAGCTACGTGAAGGTAGTCTTCAATGCAGACAGTGGTTCTTAGCTGAGTGAAGGTAATCTTCATAGCGGACAGCGGACTTAAGCTGGATATAGACCGCCTTCTTCACACCAGAGAGCGGTCTTTAGCTCGGACAAAACTTCTCTTCTCGACACAGAGTGGTTCTTAGCTGTGCGAAGCTAAAATTCTCTTCCGAGCAGAGAGAGTGGTCCTTAACCATGTAAAGACTGTCTTATTCAGATCAGAATGAGGTCCTTGGATGGGTGAAGGTGTATTAGCCAGCCACAGAGATGCACGGTCCTTACCTGTGTGAAGGTTGTTTACTTCACAGCACAGACTGCTGCTTACCGTGTGAAGATTGTTCCCCCCCCCCCCCCCCCCCCCCCCCCACCACACATTGCTGCTTACTGTGTGAAGGCTTTCTTCATACCTAAGACTGGTCCTACCGGTGTAGAGCTTATCTTCTTCACAGCACGCAGCGGTCCGTCCTGTGTGAAAGATGTTCTCGTCACAGCACAGAGTGGTCTTTACTGTGTGAAAGATGTTTTTGTCACAGCACAGAGTGGTCTTTACTGTGTGAAAGATGTTTTTGTCACAGCACAGAGTGGTCTTTACTGTGTGAAAGATGTTTTCGTCACAGCACAGAGTGGACCTTCCTATGTAAAGGTTTTCTACACAGCACAGAGTGGTCTTTACTCTGTGAAGGTGTTTACTTCGCAGCAGAGAGTGGACCTTCCTATGTAAAGGTTTTCTACACAGTACAGGACCTTCCTATGTAAAGGTTTTCTACACAGCACAGAGTGGTCTTTACTCTGTGAAGGTTGTTTACTTCACAACAGAGAGCGGACCTTCCTATGTAAAGGTTTTCTACACAGCACAGGACCCTTCCTATGTAAAGGTTTTCTACACAGCACAGAGTGGTCTTTACTCTGTGAAGGTTGTTTACTTCGCAGCAGAGAGTGGACCTTCCTATGTAAAGGTATTCTACACAGCACAGAGCGGTCTTTATTATGTGAAGGTTGTTTTACTTCACAGCACAGAGCGGTCTTTACCGTGTGAGGGCTGTTTACCTTCACAGCACAGAGTGGTCTTTACCGTGTGAAGGTTGTTTACCTCACAGCACAGAGCGGTCTTTACCGTGTGAAGGCTGTTTACCTCACAGCACAGAGTGGTCTTTACCGTGTGAAGGCTGTTTACCTCACAGCACAGAGCGGTCTTTACCGTGTGAAAGATGTTTACCTCACAGCACAGAGTGGTCTTTACCGTGTGAAGGTTGTTTACCTCACAGCACAGAGCGGTTTTTTACCGTGTGAAGGTTGTTTACCTCACAGCACAGAGTGGTCCATATTGCCTGAAGACTGTCTTCTTCGCAGCACAGAGAGGTCCTTACCTGTGGAGAGCGGAAATTCAGTTCTGGGCGCTAACCAGGGGATCTCTGGTTGCTTTTCTCCATTCCATGTACGGAAATCCTATCTGCCTGTAGTGTTTTCTCGCAATAATCCTTTATTGCAATATCTGCCATCCCAAATGATCTCAATGAATTTGGAGTGTAAGGTATATGGGAAAAAAAAAAAAAAAGAAAACGATGAAAGAGACAGACAACAGGCAAAAAAAACCCAAAAACGAACACCCCCCCCCCCCCCCCCCCAAAAAAAAACAAACAAAAGAGATAAAGCGAAAAATGTGGATGGAAGTAAGAAAGGAACGAAGACAGAAATAAAGAAAGAAAGAAAGGAAGTAAGAAAGACACTAAACATAGCAGGTAGACGAAAAGAGGAAGGCGAAGAAAAAAAAAAAAAAGGGAAAGAAAGCAAACAGAGAAGATATGAAGAAAGAACTAGACAAAAGGAAGACAGAAAGAGAACAAAGGAAGAAAAGAAAAAAGGAAGCAAGAGAAAGCAAGAAAACCAAGAAAATAAAAGAGAGAAAAAAAAAGAAGAAAAAAAAGAAACAAGTAATAAAAAGACTAAAGAAAAAGAGAGAAAAGTAGGAGGGAAGGAAGAAAGGAAAAAGACAAGCAAAATACAGAAAAAAAGAAAGAAGAAAGAAAGCTAACAAAACTGGGAAAAGTGAGATTTAAAACAAGCAAACAAAGACGAAAGGAAGAAAGAATAGATGGGAAAAAATCAGATGAAAAGAAAAAAGAAAGAAAAGAATATTAGGAAACGAACAGGACATGAAAAATAATTCCATACGGAAAGTCGTCAGGGAGAAACACCAATGGAAGAAAAGAAGGAGACAAAGAAACCAATTAAACAAGAAAGAGGGAAAAAAAATAGAAAGAAAGTAAACATAGGAAGAAAGAAAACAAACCTGACAAGGAAAAAAAGTACGAATGGAAAAAGAAAGAAAACAAACAGGGAAAAATGTTGACAGAGAGTAACACCAATGGAACAAAAACAAAACAAAAAAGAAAAAAAAAAAAACCAAGGAACTAATTAGAGAGAAGACCAAAAAATGACAAGAAACTAAACACATGAAGAATTAAACAAACATGACAAAGGAAAAAAATACAGAAAGAAAGACAAAAAAAAAAAAAAAAAAGAAAAAAAAATACAAAAGAAGTCGACAGGGTGAAACACCAATGGAAAAAAAAAAAATGAAACCAAATAAACAAGAAAGGAACAAAAACAAATTTGAAAGGTAACTAAAGACAGGAAGAAAAAAAAACAAAAACAAACACGACAAGAAAAGAATGGATAAAGGGAAAAAGGACCAAAAAAAAACAGAAAAAAAAAACTGGAAAAACAAAACAAAACAGAACGAAGGTCGGTTTTCAATTTGTACACACATAATTATCAAATCTAATATTTGCCGCGCAAAACAGGGCAGCGACAATCGATCAATTTGCATAAAATCCATTCAAAAACACGACAACCACGCCGAAAAAAAACAATCCCACACACACACATGTATGAAAGCGGGGGAAAATGGCCTCGACCCTTTCCGAACAGACGCACTCCCCGCTTACCGCCTCTCTCTCTCTCTCTCTCTCTCTCTCACACACACACACACACACACACACACACGTGCGCGCGCGCAGGCGCGCGGGTCTCACTTACACATACACACAAACACGCATGCGCGAGCTAGTCTTGCACACACACACGCGCGTGCGTTTGTAAGTAGAGAGAGAGAGAGAGAGAGAGAGAATCTTAAGATTTTTCGGGCAAAACGTTTTTTCCATGACACCTGCAGACAAGCGTCTCCATGAGTTTTCTACTTCACCTTTCACAGCTCTCTTGCGAACACGACTCTCTACACACTGATGTCACTAATCACCCCTGAAGCAATGCTCTGCGCCTCTAACGGTTGTACTTACCACCGTCCCCTTCCACTTAATCATCCTCTTAAGATGTTGTGTCATCGTTAGTTAGTGTTTCTCTCCCACCCCTCTCTCTCTCTCTCTCTCTCTCTCTCTAACACACACACACACACACACACACACACACACACATCACGTGGATTATCTCGGAACAAGACCTTGCCGAAATTTATGATAACCTTTTTGAGTGTCATGTCTGAATCATTAACAAAAAAAAAAACAAACGAACAAACCCCCCCCCCCCCCCCAAAAAAAAAAAAAAAAAAAAAAAAAAAAAAAAAAAAAAAAAAAAAAAAAAAAAAAAAAAAAAAAAAAAAAAAAGAAAAAAAAAAGAAAAAGAAAGAAAGTCAAACGTTCAGCATCTTATCGCACAACATATCGTGTGGAGCTTCCACGTTCTTCAAAAGAACGAATGAGCGCAACAGCGCGACCAACCCGAGTCTCTACAACAATGCTCCTCTTCACAGTTTCCCGTAAACATGTGGTAGAAATTCCTTTACGTTAGGACGGATGTGAAGAAAAATTTTGTCGTTTTTGAGTGGTCTGTGCCTCTTGCCTAAGATCTTACACACATCTTTTGAATTCTTCGTTTCAGATCATTTTTGAGAACAGACATTTCATTGGAAATGGTTTTTAGAAGAAAAAAAAACAAAGTATCAAATTTTGTGGTCCTTTGTGCGCTGCTCTTGTGATGAGTCTTCAATTTCGATTTCCTCTCCACGTCCAAACTAGAATCGAATGCTGTCAAAGGGGCAAGTTCTGGGACTGTCGTTAGATGAATGTGGAGGGGAAACGCTCTGTCACACTGGCTCTGCAGCTAAACGATTATTGTTGTCAAGTATGGGGCCTGTCAACTGGGTTTTATTGGATCACAACAGGCGCCAGTGAACGACATAGAGGTGACGAAGCAGCCGTGCAGGGTGTCCGCTTGTGGGTTGTCTTGTGACGACCTGAATATCGAGTGTTTCCTGTGAACTGGACAGGACACATTTGTCAAAGTGTCGGAAAGGGAACAAAAGGGGGAAGGGGGGTGGGGGTGGGGTTGTTGAATGAGAGGCGTAGGAATAACGTCTTTGAGAGGACATGGAAAATAACATTTAAAAAAAAAAAGAGCAAATAAAAGATGCTGCAGGGGGAAAATGAAGAAATCCAAACAAAAAGGGAAATAAAGAAAATAAGCGAATTTCCTAATTTATTCTTCACTCAAACTAAAAAAAAAAAAATGACGAGAGTAATTTCAAAAACAAACAAAGAAAAAAAAAAAAAAAAAAAAAAAAAAAAAAAAAGAAAACACTAGCCGCCGTGGCAAAGTGGTTAGCGCCGCGGACTCCTGGCTGGGAGGTCGTGGGTTCGAATCCCATCGGAGTCATGTGGGTTTTTCTGCCCTGACCGGCTCCTACCCAGAGCTGAGTTTGCTGCGGACTCAGTTGGGAGGACTGGGACCACACAGTCGAGTTTCATCTACTTAATGGACGCGTTTCTGAGAGTGTTGCTCAAATTTCCTGACCAACACTGCAGGTGCCTGTATCTCTCGGGCCTGGTTGACGCCGGAATATACTATGAAAGGAAGCGTAGAGTACAGCCCTGTCATGTAGTCACGATAAATACTGTGGACCACCTTTTTGTACTTTTAATCCAGTGGATGAAAAACTGATCGCCGATCTCATAAGTGAATCTTCCAGCAAAAGTTGTGTCCTTGACCCCATCCCTACTTCCCTCCTTAAACGGTGTGCCTCTCATTTGATTCCCGTGATTACAAACATTGTAAACAAATCTCTCTCGTCAGGCATAGTACCTCCTCAGTTTAAGCAGGCAATCGTTACCCCTCTCTTGAAAAAGCCAGGACTAGACCTTAATAAGTTAAAGAACTATAGACCGGTGTCCAACCTCCCATTCCTCTCAAAAATCCTTGAAAGAGTTGTGCTGAAGCAGCTTCAGACTCATCTTTCAGACCATGGCCTTCTTGAGGCCTGTCAGTCTGCTTATAGGAAGAATCATAGCACTGAGACTGCTGCATTGAGCGTACTCGACTGTTTACTGTGCAAATCCGACAGGAAACTTGTTTTCTCTCGTAGCCTTGCTTGATCTGACTGCTGCCTTTGATACGCTAGATCACACTACTTTACTTGAAAGGCTTAGGGTCGCTTTTGGTGTTGACGGGATAGTTCTCCAGTGGTTCGAAATCATAGATCAGAGATAGGTCGCAGGCGGTGGTTGTGGGTGGTGTAAGGTCTACTTCGTCACCTCTTTATATGGAGTACCTCAGGGGTCAGTATTGGGCCCAGTGTTGTTTACATTGTACTCACAGCCCTTGTCGGATGTTATCTTGGACCATGATTGTGATTTTCACAAGTATGCTGATGACACAGAGCTTTCTAAGAGTGGCACACCTGATGAGTTTGTTTCTGTTCAATCTGGGATCTCGGTGTATCAGCAGTGTGCAGGAATGGATGACAAGTAATAAGCTTAAATTAAATTGTGAAAAGACTGAAGTCATGCCCGTTGGAACCTCCTCCTGCCTCAAACTCGTTGAGTCAGAGTCAATAGTTGTTGATGGCACTGAATTGCCTTTCAATCACTCTGTTAAATACCTTGGTGTTACCATTGATCAGTGTCTGACCATGCAGAATCAAATATCTGTAGTCTGTCACTCATCTTTTTTAGAGCTGAGACGTATTGCTTCCATCCGACGCTTTATATCCAGGGAAGTAGCTGTCAGGCTAGTCTGTGCCACGGTGATGTCAAGACTGGACTACTGCAACTCTGTTTATGCTGGGCTTCCCGCAGAACAGATTGCTCGGCTGCAGAGAGTCCAAAATAGCGCTGCACGACTTGTTTTGAAGAGGAGGAGGTATGAGCACATCACTCCCATGCTGATGGAACTGCACTGGCTTCCCATACAGTATCGGTGGCAATTTAAAACTGGCAGTTCTTGCTTTCCGCCACTTCAATGAATCTCTTCCTCACTATCTCTCTTCTTCTCTCTGCACTTACCAAAGCTCTCGTACCCTTCGCTCTTCTTCACACAAAACTTTTGAAAATCCCTAAGCGTTCTCTGAAATCTGTGGCGAAAGAGCCTTCAGTTTTAGAGCACCTTCTTTTGGAACTCCCTCCCTGAAGACCTTCGTAATCAGCCTACTCTTTCATCTTTTAAATCTGAGCTCAAAACTTATCTCTTCAAAAAAGCGTATTCTCTTCTGTAGATGACTAGGTCTTTCCTAAATTCCTCCACAACTAGTCCAGTGAGGCAGTTTATATGCATGTAAGTGTGTTTGCCATTGTGTATTTTCTTTTTGCTGTGTGCATGAATATTGTATGAATAAGTGCAAATGGTGGATGTAAGCGCACTGAGTTGTATAACAAGCAATTATTGTCGTCAGTAGGGGACTTAGTAGGTGGTGTCCTGCGTATGTTAGATCACAACAGGCGCCACTGAACACCACCGAAGTGACTCGGCAGCGGTGCAGGGTATCCTCTGGTGGGTTGCCTCTTGACCACTTGACACTGACTGCTCCCTGTGGATTGCCGGTGCCGGGGCTGTGCCGGGGCTGGGACGACGGGGCCGACCGGGCTGTGGCTGTGGACGGGGTGTCGAAATGAGCGGCGTGGGTGCACCCGCCTCTGAGGTGGCGCAGAGGTTGGTACACAGCAAAAAAAAAAAAAAAAAAAAAAAAAAAAAAGAAAAAAAAAAAAAAAAAAAAAAAAAAAAAAAAAAAAACACCCCAAACAAACAAACATTAAGCATCAAAACAAACAAGACAATGTTTGTCCTGTATAATTCGCACGACGTGTCCTTTTGTGTGTGTATGTATGTGTTTTGTATGTGTTGACAGTTTTCTGTATTATTCTTTTATGTATCCTTCCCTTTTTTTTTCACTTTAACTGCGTCCTAATATCTCTTTCTGTGTGTATCTAATTTTCAAAGTCTCTCTCTCTCTCTCTCTCTCTCTCTCTCTTTCCTCGCTTGCTCGCTCGTTCTCTTTCCTCATTACTTTCTTCCCGCACTTTTTGTGTGTTTTCCAGCTGAATTCGGAACTATGAGTTTTTGTACTTAGGATAAAAAAAATCGATGTGATTACCAGATGTGTTGATGAGGAAACAGAATCTCCAACCCGAAGGGCAAAAAGAATTAAAAGTTTCGCTGACAGCCGAGAAATTGTTAGAGGACAATATTTAGAGATCTGCAAGGGAGGTAATATGTATTAGAGCTCGCGTTCGCGAGAATGACCCCGCCGTTTACATGGGAGAGATGCCGCTGTGGAAACACCCAAAGCAATTTTGCCCTATCAGTCAGCTTTGGTGCTTCGAGAGAAAAAAGAGGTGCCAAAACAGGGACATGAAACGGTACGGCTAGAAAGCAGACAGTTAATGTCCCGATTGTTATCCTAGCACGCGCTTCAAATAAAACATGTAACTCACTAGATGTGTTCACTTGACTATCAAGCTGAGAAAAGGCAACACTATTCGCAATGGAAAGATGGGCGTTATCTTTTCCAGATTTTTTTTTTCCAGGAAGAGATCGGTTAGACAAAAGCTGTTCCTCACAAACCTAGACTGGGTAGGTATGCGATCTCGACGACCCTATCGTAAATCTGTACTCAGCTGCCCGATCTTTTATAGTTCGCAATCCGCGATTGTCAAGTTAAACAAACCCTTAAGATCCCACTTTCGAACGGACGTTAAAGGATTGTTCCACATGCGCTGGGAAACTGTTCAAGAGTTTTTGAAGGGAACTTCGCTGTTCTGTCATAACATATGCCTCAATATTTGACCCCCATCCGCATTCTTGATTTGGAGCTGAACGTTTCATGCGGTGCGGTTGTGCACTGGAAATAAAAGCAAAGCAGTAAAATTCAGAAGAAACCGCTCGCGAAATTGTATTATACATTCTACTTAAAACGCTTCCAAGCCCAGAAGGGTCAGTAGGCTGATCTTCCTCATTTTCAGGCACTTTTCAGCCTGGATTACATATTTGCATTTCCTTATGCTCATCGCTATGTATATTTTTTAAACTTATAATAATATGTGCTATGGAATTTTTAACTGAATCGACATCAGCGAAAGTGTAAACCATTTTGCCAGCGACTGGAAGGTAAGTAACCACGAAGCATGGGATCGTCTTACTTCGATTGGCTTGTGTGAAACCCACTAGGTCTGTTTTCCACCTAGTCTTCTACTGTGGAAGACTGTAATCTATATTCTGACTTCATTACTTCTCTCATTGATTTGTCCATCATCTTTGCTTTTGACACACCCGCCTACAAACAAAAACCCTATTTTCTACTGTCAAAATAGCCGAAACACAACAAACAAGAATTCTCGTCCTCTGTTATACCTTCCTAGGAAAGAGGGGAAACAAGTTTGAAATGTATGATGGTTGTAGCTAGTTAAGCTTACAATGAACCGCTTTTGTAGCTCGTTTCCCTGAAAATGCACGGCTTTTGATCTAATTCACCTTAAAACGTACAACTTCGTAGTTTCTTAACCTGAAAACGTACATTTGGTGTACCCAGTTAACTTAAAACGTACAGCTTTTATAGCTTAAGTACCAACACAACCAAACCTTCGGTCAACACCTTAACACTGGCGTCTGGGACTCTTTGAGACATCAAAAGTTAGGGGGTTGACACTGTGGAGAGGAGATGAACACCCAGTCTTCCCGAATCTTAAAGGAGTGAGGCTGCAATACACGGAGAATACCGAGGCCCGTTCTCCGTAATCTTCAACTTGAAATACAATGAACAACCAGTGCCCAGTCTCTGACACTCAAAACACTGTGCCTATACAGGCAGTGGACATGAGGGAGTGTGTGTGTGTGTGTGTGTGTGTGGGGGGGGGGGGGGGGGGCGCACAGTGTCATAAATCTTAAAAACAAAACGCAGAGTACAAGAAACACACCAACGCCAAATCTAGGACAGCCAAAGAAACTGATCTTAAAATACATGGCCGAGAACTTTGCCCAGTCACAAAAGACTGAGCTTACAATGCAATAGGGCGAAACTGACTTCCTTTTCAGACAGCCTTGAAGCAGCACTTGATGATCCAAAAGAGGACCGATGCCCTTGTAGTATATGGAGACCGATGCACGGTGTCCTGCTGCTTCATTAACGGTCACAGGGAAGAAACCGACCCTCGGTTTTTGTCTGCATTAATAAACTGATCATACAACGTAACGAGATCAAGCCCCATTACCTGACCCCCCCCCCCCCCCCCCCCCCCCTCCAAAAAAAAAAAAAAAAAAAAAAAGCTGTCGGGGGGAAAAACCCACAGCAAAACAAAACAGAAGCCGAAAACTGAGAGCAAAATTCAAAACGTATGACTGAATGAACAGAGTCAGAACACACAGAAGAGATGGAAGAAGCCTACACACCCTGAGATCAAATCTAATATCCACGTCCCCGTCTTTGATTTGTGGAGAGGCAAACAAACGAAGACGGTTATTAAAATCCCCTCACCCTCCCCAGCCCTAAAGATCTCTACGCTACCAATTATCCCCTAGGGTCACATCACGTTCACGCGGCCAGAAATCAGCTGGGGGAGCGGCAGAAGGAAAGGCGGTTCCAGACAGGTCAGTTGGGCTTGACGGATGCCGGCGGCGTCGAGGGGGCGTCAGTCCATTATTTAATTCACAGCATGGACAGGAGAAATGGGTTCACATCACGACGGGAAACACATGCCTGTGGCGTGCAATTTAGCGAATGTCAGTGAGTGAGCGCGCGCGCGCGTGTGTGTGTGTGCGTGTGCGTGTGTGTGTGTGTGTGTGTGCATGTGGGCGTGGGTGCATGCACATCTCTAAGCGTGAGTATGAGAAAGAGAGAGGATGGAGCACGGGAAGGAGAGAGCGAGAGAGAGAGAGAGAGAGAGAAGAGAGAGAGAGAGAGAGAGGAGGGGGAGAGACGCACACACACACACACACACACACACACAGAAAAAAAAGAGTGATGCGGGTGTGGGTGGGAGTGTCAACGCAAAAAAAAAAAAAAAAAAATCAGATCATGTGCAACGATGCACAGGCCATCCTGTGTTTCAATCAAATTGCACTAAAGCACTAAAACTAATCGAACTCATTCACTGATTCTTTCCCTCCCTCTCTCCCTCCCTCTTTCTGTCTGTCTCCCTTTCCCCCCTCCTTCCTTCTCCCCTGTACTGATTTGCAGATGTCTGGCTGGCCACTTACCATTAATTCTTCACTTACACGTGGAGGAAACATCCTGAGTTTCTTACTCCTCCCTCCCCTCCTCCACACCGTCACACTCATCTCCCTTGTTAACGAAACCTTATTCGCCCCCAGATCTCCCCCTCCACTTATCATATAACGGATAGCCTCCAGTGTCAACGCTGACTGGGCGCTCCCTATGGAATGTCAGTTCAGCAGTTCCGGCTGGGCTTTCCTCAAGCGACGATCGATGTGAACCACCTCTGTTATGGGAGTCACAGTCGGTGGGAATGAGAAACAAAAAGGAAGAACTGTGAAGGGAAACTTGGCTGCCAACATACTCTGATGATCATCAACAGTGAATACGATCCACCAAACAACTTTCACATTATATCATCCATTACTATAATCATCATTATTACTTTTATTTTTAGATGTCTGATCTCCTGTGTCACGTCAGTGGCATTACAGCCATGGTGCTCCTTCAGGCTCCCTGTCCACAGCCGTATTCCCGGTTATCTCGCCACTGCCCGCTGCTCCATTATACCACAGGAAGCAGTCAATGTCCGGCCGTCAAGGGGAACCTAGCAGAGGAGACACTCCACTGCTGCCGAATCACTACGGTGGTGTTAAGTGGTGCCTGTTGCGATCCAACATGGCCTGGGTACCATCAATAAAGCCCCAGACTGACAGAAATACGTGAGCGCTGGCACCCTCGGCGGGCTGCATGATCTGCATACGCTAGGCCTTGTGTTTGCCCGGAAGGCCACACCGATCTATTACCTGCAGGCTTTCTTCTGCCTTTTACTTCATTTCCCTTTCTCTCTTGAAGTCTTTCAAAAAGTCATCTTCATCTGCTGGATTTTCTTTCCCCCTCCTCATGTCTTTCAAAGAGTCATCATATCAACTTCCAAGGCTCCCAATCGGTTCTTCTCTCTCTGTTAGAGTAGCTTGGTTAGCTACAGTGAGCGGAACAGTTGCAGCTATTCACACAGTATTTCCCCGCATAAGCAGACCTGATGGATACAAA
>JADBJO010002118.1:337500-340452 GCA_016801955.1 Conus betulinus | reverse complement strand
GAGATGACGTTGTTATGATGATGTTGTTGCTGATGATTAATGACGATGATGTGATGAGGATGATGAGGATGATGAGTAGATGACGATGAGGTGATGATGCTGATGATGAGATCCTCGTGTGAATGTAAAGTGGAGAATCTGTCTGAAATATTTAGTCTCGAACGCCCAGCTTTTCACACTCTAGGGGGCCGGAATAGCAGTTGGCAGAGCGCCGGCTCGTCATACTGGTGATTCTTGGGTTGTGGGTTCGAATCTCTGCTAGCCAGCTTCCGCACATGGAGATTTTTCCCCTCGGAACTGATATTGGCTGTGACTCTTTTTCCCGATAAGTCCTTCGAATGAGACTGTAAACCGAGGTGCAGCGTGTGAACGCAGGCATAGCATACGTCAAATCCCATCACCTGCCTACGGAAGAGAAGGCCAGTTTGGCCGTTGGTATGAGTGGTTCATAGACACATAGTGTACACAGAAAGAATGGAACTACGAATGCAAACTGAATGACGGGCAGAGCGAATGACACGAGGAACGACTGAAGGCAGCACCAGCAGGCAAGCTCTTCAGTCGGCTCTACCCAAGTAGACAGCCTGTTGCGTAATTAGAGTGTGGATTGTAAAGCTCATAATCATCATCATCATCATCATCATAGTAATAATAGTATGGTAACAATCATGATAATGATAATAATATGGTAACAATGAAGATGATGATGATGATGATAATAATAATAATAATGATAATAATAGTAATCATTATAATGATAATAATAAAAAAAATAATAATTAACAATAATGATGATAATGATAATACTGGTACTGATAATAAAATCATTGAGTTCTATCATCATCATCATCATCATCATCATATATCATCATTATCATTATTATTACTATTATTATTGTTATTATGGTTATGATTATTCTTATTCTTATTATCATTGTTATTATTATTGTTATTAATCTAGTGTCAGTGACCAGCTGTAGAACTTTACTCAAGGAAAGGTATCGTCACGGACGTGAAGATGTTTTTTTTTTCCCTTGGAGAGGTAATACATAGTTCCAGATGTTCAAGTCTGTCCTGTCATGGCACACCTCTGTGGAACCACTCTTCATGCCAGCATGGACCATAGATACTGGAGCTGCTCTTCTTGCCAGCATGGATCATAGATACTTGAGGTGGTCTACCTTTGACACTGTCCATAGCTCAGCGTGACGTCGACAGCTGAATGTTGCCTGGAGCTGTTGGTCAAAGTTGGTTCTCTCTGCACTGACTTAATAGTCCACATGTACTTGAAATTTTCTCCTTCCTGGTGGCGAGTTTCTTTGATTCTGCTGGGCTGGAGGGATGGGCTCCGCACTCCATCATGCCGTGCCCTTGACATGGTGAGCCTCCGATAGCAAACTATGCCATACAGCCGATAGGCTACACAGAAACGTTACTTTTCCCCCCAATATATTCGAGATTTAAAGCGATGAGAAAAAGCTGAATGTATGCTAACACAATATACATGTTGTAGGAGGGGGGGGGGGGGGGGGGGGGGGAGGGGGGGGGAGGCAGGCGTTGTCGTGCGTTATTGTTCTTTCTGTGCTGCAGGGTCTAGTTGTACTCACCTTGCTAACAGAGCAGCTGATCCAGAGGATGAGTGCAACATTTTAGTCCTAATTGGCAATCAACAAATCTTTGAATAGTTTCGATGAGAACGTGAGGACGAAGGTCATCTACGTGACGGAGGGCAGACAAACAACAATAACCACGATGATAAGACTACAGATTACATTTAACACAGACAACAATAACAACGATGATAAGACTACAGATTACATTTAACACAGACAACAATAACCACGATGATAAGACTACAGACGACATTTACCACGGATATGACGATCTCTTCGGCTGGAAGGCATGCTTTTTAGGCTTGTCACTTTTGAATACACAAGTCATAGCAGAGGAGAATGTACTTCCTAAAAATTTGAATGTACAGTTTTCATTTCCATCCTGATTCACAGTACAAAAAATAAACAAACAAAACACACACACACACAACAACAACAACAGACAAAAAAAAACAAACAAAAACAAAAAGCAAAACAAAAAAAAAAAAAAGAAAAACCAATAACAAAAACAAAAAACAAAAAACAAAAAACAAAAAAAAAAAAAAAAAACAACAAAAAAAGGCAAACCACTTAACATATGTCTCTGAACAAATCTTTGACTTATAAAGGTAACAGCATCCCTGCCAGGCTGCTTTCAAACCTGGTCTGCAGATGATACGATCAGCGTTCGTTGTACGGCAGTTACCGAGGACTACACATGTAACTAAACTTCTAAAAGGTCAGCTATTCAGCGAAATACTTATATAGCGCCTGTCCTCGGCTAGAGACCAAGGTCAAAGCGCTTCACGATCCACACTCGTTTACACAACGGGCTGCCTACCTGGGCAGTGCCGACTGAAGAGCTGCCAGCTGGCGCTTCATTCAGTCGTTTCCCCGTGTCATCCAGTCAATATCGTTCAATATCATTCACTCACTTTCCTTACTTCCTTCATTCTTTCCATTTCTCACGCAGGGTGAATGCTATGTGTAACGTATCGTCCATACTAACGGCCAAACTGGCCTCTTCCAAAAGTTGGGTGATGGGATTTTATCTTTGTGCAAGATGTTATGTGTGCTTTCACACACAGAACCTCGGTTTATAGTCTCATTCGAAGGACTGTATGGCAAATGGAGTCAGAACCAATGTTAACTCCGAGGGAAAAATACCCCTGTACCGAAACGGCCCAGCGGAGATTCGAACCCTGCAACCTCAGAATCTCCAAGATTACGAGTCCGGTGCTCAACCACTCAGCTATTCCAGCCACCACTTATATGAAATACATTTCAATCAGTAGGACGATTTCTTAAACTTCACACAAATGATTCTTTTATCTGTGTGGAAGTCACCGAAGTGCTGTGG
>JADBJO010002118.1:325000-327500 GCA_016801955.1 Conus betulinus | reverse complement strand
ATCATCATCATCATCATCAGCAGTAGCAGCAGCAGCAGCAGTATCAGCAGCAGCAGCAGAGCAGCAGCAGCAGCAGGAGCAGCAGCAGCAGCGTCATATGCTGCTACTGCTGCTGCCACTGATTTTTATTAATATTATCATTGATATTATCATTATATTATTATTTTATTATCATCATTATTATTATCATTGTTGTTGTTATTCTTGTTGTTATTATCATTATGATCAATTTTATTACTATCTTTCTTAGTTTTATCATTAGTATATTATCATTATTACTCTTTTCATTATTGTTATTCTTGTTGTTGCTGTAAGTAAAAGCACTGTTGTTGTTGTTGTTTTTGTTGTTGTTGTTGTTGTTATCAGCATCAACATTTTCATTATTGACAAGACATGACGAACTCTATTCCTTCTTCATATCTGCATTTCTATGCGTTCGTATATTTCTAAGATTGTATCTTACTAATATTTCCGTTTACAGACCATTGTTAATATAATCATTTTCTTTATTGATCTAATTCTGATATTGTTACCCATTATGTATATTTCTTAGATTTCTATCTCACTGTCTTCCATTTCTCTGTATTCTTCTTCGTGTCCTGCTCCTCCTCCTCCTCCTCCTTGTTGTTGTTGTTGTTGTTGTTCTTCTTCTTCTTCTTCTTCTTCTTGTCTCTATTTACATCATTTTATTGCAGTCTGTAGCTTCTCTCTCCAGTCTCTGTTCCATCTATAACTTTCTTTGTTCACCCCGGGAACGAATTTGGCACTCAGATCGAAGTGATAAGTAACTGTCAGTTCGTGCTTCATTTTCATCGTGTGGATATTACTTTGTGCTGCTTAAAGACACCCACCAGGCCAAAACACGCTGTACTTGTTTAGAATTTGCTTGTTCCTTGGTTAGAAAGCCCAATAATCATGTTTTTGTACTTTTAATATTCAACTGTAGTTTCTAGAAAGCTCCTGTTTGAAAACAAAACAAAACAAAAAAAAACACAAACCAGAAAAGCTTCTTTCCTGTGAAATATGAAGGCAAAATTCGTAACCTTTATATTCATATAGAACATTAAGATATTCTCTGCTCAAATTTTCATTGAAAGAAAGAAAGGAAGAAACTATGGGTGAAGGCGAGTGAGCGGTAGGCTAGTATTGTGCGTGGAATAAATCTGCCATGATGCGCCGTCCCTGATGTGATGTGATGTGACCAGAAGCTTTCGCCAGGATTACATTTACAAGCGAGCTTGTCTCCATCTTATTTTGATCCACCATGTGATTGCAACACGAGCCACGCATTGTTAGATGTGAAGTAGTGGCAACCAGTGGCTTAAGACCGGTTTTAAAGAACCAGGGCAAAAAACGGACAAAACGGCTTCAAAATCCATATCCGCAAAAGGTGCGTCAATCGTAGAACGCATAAGACATTATACTTCAAGCATATTTCTGCACACAGATCTGGTGACCGAAACATAATGCAAAGTTACTGCAAATCAGCCAAAAGCATTCAAATGACCAAAAGAAAAAAAAAAGGTTGAAATAACGCTTATTTCAATTTGAAAAAGTAAAACAAACCGTCAAATTTTGGACCAATACATCCTTTTTCAGACAATAGGTAACGGACATAAACAACGTACAAACAATACTTCCCATATCAAAGTCAGCGTTTTTTTTTTTTAAACTTGCGTGTGCATTTTGGCTTCCGCCAAGAACTGTTTCTTGAAGCGTGTATGGCATACCATTGAAACGTTTGAGATAAAAGAGTTGGAGACAGGGCTACGTGTCTCATTTCACACAGAGGACTGAGTCTGTGCTGTAGTCCGTACCGTAAACATGTGTTCACATTCAGTCGTCAAGGTGGATGAAGGCAATGATGGGACAGCAGACAAAGAGAGATGACATTTGCTTCGCTTCCCGGTGTCTTTGGTGATCTGGGGGCTGTTTCTGGAGGTGACCATGAATAGTGCAGCAGATGGATGTGACTGTCTGACATCATCAGCACGCGCGTGGAATCAGCCCAGGGACAATGCGACCTTGGTTATCATTGGATGCAACCCCCCTCCCCTTCCACTCGTTCACTATCCAGTCATACACATACGTCTCCCTCCCCCCTATCCCCCCTCTCTCTATCACATCTCTCTCTCTCTCTCTCTCTGTGTGTGTGTGTGTGTGTGTGTGTGTGTGTGTGTGTGTGTGTGTGTGTGTGTGTGTGTGTGTGTGTTTGCCTGGCTCTTTCTCTTAGACTGTGTGTCTTAGTGTGGCTCTCATCGCTATGTCCGTGTGTGTTTGTGTTTGTTTCTCAGTTGGTAATGCTCATCACATGGTGCCGAATAATCTGTCTGCAGAATGTGAGTCACAGATGCTCGTGATAATGATGATGATGATGATGATGATGATGATGATGATGATGATGATGATGATGATGATGATGATGATGATGATGATGATGATGATGATGATGATGATGATGGATGTGATGATGATGATGATGATGATGATGATGATGATG
>JADBJO010002118.1:317500-322500 GCA_016801955.1 Conus betulinus | reverse complement strand
AGTCCACTTCGACCAGGCGTACAGCTCGAGCAATCTGAGCCGTTAATTAGTCCATTTTGATCAGGCCGACAGCTCAAGCAATCTGAACCGTTAATTAGTCCACTTTGATCAGGCCGACGTCTCGAGCAATCTGAGCCGTTAATGAGTCCACTTTGATCAGCCGACATCACGAGCAATCTGAGAAGTTAATTAGTCCACTTTGATCAGGCCGACACCACGAGCAATCTGAGACGTTAATTAGTCCCCTTTGATCAGGCCGACACCACGAGCAATCTGAGACGTTAATTAGTCCCCTTTGATCAGGCCGACATCACGAGCAATCTGAGCTGTTAATTAGTCCCGTTTGATCAGGCCGACAGCTCAAGGATGGACCGGCGCCTTGTCAAAACAAAGGTTTGCCATGGGACGTTACTTAAAGGGATGTCAGTGTGTGTGTGTGTGTGTGTGTGTGTGTGTGTGCGCGCTTTTTTCTTTTTTCTGCGTGTGTTTGACTGTGAATGTGTGTATGTTCTTCATCAATATAACGTCTTTTCTTTAAAACTAATATAAGACAATGATCATGTTGGGGGAAATGGAATATGTGTGGAAGGGGAGGAGGATGGCACACTTACATAAAATAGCCAAAAGAACGGGCCATTATCTGAAGCAAATATCAGCCGCACGCAAAGCCAGATAGCTGATGTTCCTTTTGATTTCCCTGCCGCTTGCTACCGACTTCATCGTGAATTTATGTCTACAGGCAGTCATATGCCGAGATTGTCTTGGAACTATCCATCATTATCCTCCCTTCTTGATGGCCACGGGCGGAACGACAACAATGTTAATGAGCAGGCACCGGCCCTAGAGGAGACACGCGTTAACAAAAGCGAGTGTGCCGTCTTTTGGAAGCATTCGGAATGAACAAGGCAGCAAGTCGTTACCATTGTGGCCAACAAGTCAGTACACATCGGCACTGGCGATGGTTCCACTGGTTGTGGAAGACAAGGGCTGTAAGTTTCAATTATTCAAAGACAGCAGGACTGTGGTCTTCGTGGTGCCGGTGACTCGGCCATAGTAGTGCACAGGAAGGATTTGTTCTCTTCCGTTGTTGGTCTGACTCCATCTGGGGAGAGGAGAGGCGGGGATGGGGGTGGGGGTGGGGGGTGGGGGGGGGGGGGGGGACAGGAGCGGAAGGAGCGGAGGAGCGGAGGAGGAGCGGAGGAAGGGAAGACAACCCTGTCCATTCTTGCTGGACACCACAGTATGGACCGGCTGGAAGACGACCCCCACCTTTGAGCGACAAGATCTCAGGTTGAGTAGGCCATCTCTGTTTCTCAGGACGTCATTTATTATTTTCTACTTCTTGCTTTTTGTTTTTTTTTTTTTTTTCCTCCTCTCCCATTGGATTCTAGGTGGTATTCAGACCCTGGTGTCATGGAGATGATTAACTGAGATCACTGTACAGCATGTGCTAAGCAGGCGGTATTCACGCCCTGGTATCTCATCACCTGTACAGCATATGCTAAGCAGGTGGTATTCAGACCCTGGTGTCTTATTGGGATAATTAACTGATATCACCTGTACAGCATGTGCTAAGCATGTGTACAAAGACCTCGCAGCAACAAAGCTGGTTCCAGACAACGGCTGATGGAGAAAGAAAGTAAAGTTAACAAAAAGCAAAAACAAAACAAAACAAAACAAAACACAGCATAGCGGAACATGTGAAACGACACTGCAATTTAGCGACATATGTTATGACAAACAGAGACATCTAGAGATCGCAGTACTATACAACGCAAAGTAATGGATGTATGCAGTACACATAGAGAACATGACTTGGTCAATAGAATATTACACAGTAGACCCAGGACAAGGCATTGCCTCGCAAACCAGTAAACCTTCTCTTCTGAGGACTCTCTGCTGCCACGCTCTCCACGAGTTTCTTTCTACTGATACAAAGCGCGCACAGGAATAGTTATCACACAGAAAACAATGTGATACGATGCAAAAAAAAATTTCACTATTTGATTGGTCAAAGTCATGCAGTGTGATCCTACGCAATCCAGGCAATTATAACTGACGTGTGTTCTATTGGTTATTTTGTCCTTATCATAATAATTTATTGCTTGCTGAGGGTCAGGAATGGGGATGGGGATGGGGGGGGGGGTGGGGCACGGAGAAAGGAGGTGGATGGTGATGTGTGTGTGTGTGTGTGTGTGTGTGTGTGTGTGTGTGTGTGTGTGTGTGTGTGTGTGTGTGTGTGTGTGTGTGTGTGTGTGTGTGTGTGTGTGTGTGTGTGTGAAGGGCGGAAAGGGGAGCAGAGAACAAAG
The DNA here is from genome assembly GCA_016801955.1 of Conus betulinus. Classification (NCBI taxonomy): domain Eukaryota; kingdom Metazoa; phylum Mollusca; class Gastropoda; order Neogastropoda; family Conidae; genus Conus; species Conus betulinus. Next base: position 320,191 of record JADBJO010002118.1, on the reverse strand, counting down.
ATGATAAATAAAAAATGAGTTTTTCTTCGGTGACAAGTCATTGCCTTGTCCCAATCGATCTGTTGCAAAAAAGACAATGACGCACAAGGAGATTCACCACACTGTGTGGGCTGGGATGCCGTGCCTCGTCCTTCATGTTTAACAGCTCGATGTCAGCAGCACGTTTCTCTCCCTTTTTTTTTTTTCTTCCATTTCTGTTGTTTACCAAGCCAAGGAAATCATCTTTTGCTCGTCTGTCTAGTCCTTGGTTTCTCTAGGACAGCGCAAAACCTACTGATCAAAGTGTGACAAAAATTGGATGAAAAGTGGAATGAAGCCCAGGGGCGGATCCATGGTGCGAATCCGGATCACATGAGAGATTCTGGATGGTTCAGCAGGATCAATATGTACACGGGGAGTAAATCCACCAAGCCGTGTCAACTGCTACCAATGATAACCTTCCCTGGTGAATGATTTTTGTACTGTTATGCTTCTTTTTCTTTCTACGTTTTTCTCTAGTTTCATTTCATTTCTTTCTCTGTCTTTAGATATCAGACTTTTAGCAAAGCTCTGGATCTGACTGAGGGATTGGATGTGTTGAAACAGCTGTAGATGATCTGACCGAGGGATTGGATGTGTTGATACAGCTGTAGATGATCTGACTGAGGGATTGGATGTGTTGATACAGCTGTAGATGATCTGACTGAGGGATTGGATGTTTGATACAGCTGTAGATGATCTGACTGAGGGATTGGATGTGTTGATACAGCTGTAGATGCACACAAGTGTACACAGAATGGCGCAGGGTGCAAATTGAAAGTATGATAAACACAACTAAAAGGTATGCAATAAATAGACTGAAAGCAAGAGTAACACAAACAATTAATAACCAGCCGTTGAACATATATGTCATCGTAATACAAATCTAGCCAGGGTAACCCATTGATATTGATAGTGGTGAATATAATATAAAAATACACACTTCTCTTAGCTCTTCTGTCGTAAATTCACAGTTAAACAAATACTTACGTTTGTCACGCAGGCATTATGCCTCATTTTTTCTGATCTTAACTTCTTTATTTCTTCCTTCTGTTATGTACATATTGTACAATGACGTCACGTACTCTGTTCTGTACATACTGTACAAAGATGTCACGTACTCTTATTCCACACCCTGTGCCAATTCCCACAGAACGACCTGACACTATTCCACCCTTTGAACACGGCTATCCTCACTGTCAAAACCCCAGTGCAAAGAAAGCCCAGACTATAGCCTTTATCGGCACTGACCCTGGCAGTGGTCACATTGTACTGATGACAGTCCCGTTCCTGTTGAAGAACTAGCAGCAAACTAGCACATGGAATAAGTTACGTCTTTAAGGGATTAAGGTCCCGGGATTGCAGAAGTCTTTGAGACAAACAACTAGGTAACAAGTTGACTGTTTTCCCACACAACTAGCATAGGGTTATAGCAACAGATGACAAAACCGTCACTTTCTCGTGGTATAAAAAATCATTGAAAGGTAGACTGCAAATAACTGTACAGTTATGGAACACCAGTATACTGGACTATTCTAACAAATCCAGTAACAAAAATACAGGAACGTTCTCATTCCCCAAGAAAAAAAATGGAGGGGACGAAAAAAGTGTGTGTGTGTGTGTGTGTGTGTGGGGGGGGGGGGGGGGGGGATAAATTGTTAGCAAAGGTCGTATTCCTTGAAGGGCCAAAAATGTCTTGTCACTGACGATCATAAGCCAGAAAACGTCGAACACGCCGAAAACGGTTGCCTGAAGAATGCACAAAATTCGTAAGAGCACACGTTTTTCAGAAGAATAAAAAAAAAAAAAAAAAAATACAGCGCTTTTAAATTGAAGGACCATCAGTCTAATTAGTCATTCCGTGAAAGTGATGTTGAACAGTGTCATAGGCTATAGAGAAGAAATCTCACAGGACAACAGGCAGGCAGGATTAAGGCCATGGAAGAGCATGTCGGTACAGAATGGTGATAGGGGAACAGTGTCAACATCGTTGTGTTCTCTGTCACACCTTCCCCGGCTTTAAGAAAGCCTCTAAAAATGTTTTGCAATAGTACGTGGCCAGTTATGATGAACGACCCATTTGATACTAACATAATTAAAGTAATAAAAAAAGCTTTTTACAAAGATGCTAACATCGCTGAAGTTATTATTGTCAGAACGGGTATGTTAGTGCACAATGGCTACATTCTGTCTCATATGGTGTTGAACATCTACCTTGAGGTCACAATACATGGAATACTTCTGGACTCATACACCTCCCATATTCATTAAAGGGCAACTACATTGGGGTGTGTATGACCCTGGTGATGTTGAAGGATTCGGACCAGCCAAGTAGAATCAAAGAAACCAGGAAGGAAAAAAATTCAAGTACATGTGGACTATAAGTCAGTGCAGAGAGAACCAACTTTGACCAACAGCTCCAGGCAACATTCAGCTGTTGACGTCACGCTGAGCTATGGACAGTGTCAAAGGTAGACCACCTCCAGTATCTATGATCCATGCTGGCCAGAAGAGCAGCTCAAGTATCTATGATCCATGGTGGCAAGAAGACCACCTCAAGTATCTATGATCCATGCTGGCAAGAAGACCACCTCAAGTATCTATGATCCATGCTGGCAAGAATACCACCTCCAGTATCTATGATCCATGCTGGCCAGAAGACCACCTCCAGTA
>JADBJO010002118.1:307500-312500 GCA_016801955.1 Conus betulinus | reverse complement strand
ATTTTTCCATGCTTGCTGTTCAAGTCATGCAAATGGAAATTCTCAAAACTGTGTCCAGCTTGATCCCTCATATCCTAGACGTTTTAAAAAGGTTTGTGGAGATATGTGGTAGCGATTTTTTTTTTTTCTTCTTGTATCAAGCCATTTCAAACAGACTAGGTAATTGTGCAGAATTTCCGGGCTTTTGTAAATTCTTTCATTCTACTAGTTTCTTTAACGTTCGAGATCGCAGTCCTTTGCTGTACCCTTTAACTAAGAATGCATATACCCCTTTTTTGCTGTCCCATCTTCTGCGCCACCTCAGAAGCACTGCGCCCATGCCGCTTATTTCGAACCATTGTCCACATCCAGGGCCTGACCTGACCAGCCGCAGCTCCGAAAACCAGCAATCCACAGGGAGCAGTCACTGTCAACCCCACCAAAGAAGACACCGCACTGCTGCTGGGGTCACTTCGGTGACGTTCAGCAGCGTCTGCTGTGTTCCAACATACGCAGGAAACCACATACTAAGCTGCCCACTGACGACAATAATTGCTTTGTCGCGGAGCCGGGATGAGTGAGCTCTCCCACCGGAAGGTGCCACCACGCCCATTCCAACGATAGTGTCCATGAGTTTTGCCAGTACCGATGCCTGCGACTTAATCACATCAAGGCCATAGAGGTGGTGAGACAATCCAAACTGAGGTCATTATGAGCGTGTGGCATAAAGGGCCACAGAATTTAATACTTTTTTATGTTGATCGACGAGGATGGCGATGAGAAAGATGATGCTACAGATTTCCATTCAGGTCTGAGACCGTGTAAAAGGACTGTACTCTACGCTTACTTACCTAATATATCCTGGCGTCAACCAGGCCCGAGAATTACAGACACCTGCAGTGTTGGTCAGGAAACAGTCTCAGAGACGCTTCCATTAAGTGAATGAAATTCGACCGACTGTTCGGTTCCCGTCTTCCAAACTGAGCACGTAGAAAACTCAGCTCTGGATAGAAACCCAGTAGGGGCAGGACAATTGTCCTCAAATAAATGACTGATGGAAATCGAACCACGACTTCCCAGTCGGAAGTCCCATGGCGTTATCCACTTTGCAACAGCGGCTGGTCAATGCCCCTTGTTTGATTCCGTTCTCCTGTGATTGGTGGAGTCTAGTGTTTGAAGCGCAGTCACGGTAAAAGGTCTTCACAGAAGAATCTCCATCAGACAAGTGTTTTCAATTGTGTGTGTGTGTGTGTGTGTGTGTGTGTGTGTGTGTGTGTGTGTGTGTGTGTGTGTGTGTGTGTGTGTGTGTGTGTGTGTGTGTGTGCGTCTATGTATGTGTGTGTGTGTGTGTGTGTGTGTGTGTGTGTGTGTGTGTGTGTGTGCGTGTGTGTGTGTGTGCGCGCGCGCGTGAGCGCGCGTGAGCGCGTGCGCATGTGTGCGTGTGTGTGCAAGTGTATGTGTGTGTGTGTGCGTGTGAATATGTATGTGTGCGTGCGTGTGTGTGTGTGTGTGTGTGTGTGTGTGTGTGTGTGTGTGTGTGTGTGTGTGTGTGTGTGTGTGTGTGTGTGTGTGAGAGAGAGAGAGACTCAAGACTCAAGACTCAAAAAACTTATTACTCAAGGATAAAGATTTTAGGCAATGCCTATTCTTCCAATCTGTCCTTGCTATTCTACAACATCCAACTAGACAAACTGCACATATAAATAATGGCAGAAACAATGAAAAATATATCAACATTATAATAATTACAATAACAATATAATAATAATAATAATAATAATTAAAAAAAAAAAAAAAAAAAAATTACACAAACATAATCAGACACATACGCGTGCGCGTTCACATGCACGCACACGCCCACACATACACGCACGCACGCACACACTCCCACACCCACACCCACATACCACCTACACGTACACGCACGCACGCACGCACATTTTCATTAGCTAATACAGAGGCAAGCATAAAGTAGGACGTTGAGACTATGGTCAAAAGGTTAGATTTATTGTTCAAGTAAATGTTTAAGTATTGCTGATTTGAAGGACGGCAGTGATTGACATGTTTTGGCAGACGGAGGAAGAGAGAGTTCCACACAGATGGACCAAAAATGCAAAACTAGATTTGAACAAATCAATGCGGACACGTGGTAAAATGTAATTATTTGAATCATATCGCATTGTTGCCATCTGGATGAACTCAGCAAGATATGTTGGCGCCATGTTTGCATGGACTTTAAACATTAGTACTGCTTTATTATAGGTCAGTTGGCTCTGCAGTGGTAACATCATTAGTTTTGCGAATTTGCTCGTGGTCGAGAGAGACTTGTCGGGAAGAATCAGCTTAATTCCCCGTCTATACATAGAGTTGATCTTTTTTATGTGATGTTCACCGGCACCGCTCCAGACAGTGGACGCATAGTTGATGTGAGAAAGGCAATGGGCTTCAAAAAATAATTTCCGGATGTGTGGTTCAACATAATAACTGAGTTTATGGAGTAAAAACAAATTGCGAGCCAACTGTTTGCAAACATGATTTATATGTGATTGCCATTTAGAATTCTCATCGATAATCACACGCCTAAGACACGATGTTCGGTAACCTGCTCGATCAAGGTTTCATTCGTTTTTAGGCTCAACATAAGATGCTGTCGTTGATGTTTCTGTCTCGATGTTAGGACCATACATTTTGTTTTGTGCGGATTAAGGACCATTCGGTTTTGGTTGCACCATTCTAAGACATCCGTTATACTTTGTTGTAACGATATTTGTACACATATGATGTTTGTATCACACTACAGTGAAGAGAGCTATCGTCAGCGAACAGATCACAGATGACATCATTGTGAGATATGTGCATCGGTAGGTCATTTATGAAAATACAGAAGAGAAGAGGTCCAAGGACAGAGCCTTGCGGAACACCGCAGCTCACTATTCCTTCAGAAGAATAAGTACCGTTTAAGTAAACACGCTGGGTCCTATTTTCAAGATATGACTGAAAGAAGGTGACTACTGCCGGATTTTGAACATATGCAGTAATTTTTTTTAATAATATGTTGTGGTCTACTAGATCAAAGGCTTTCTTAAAATCGAGAAGAACAGTTCCAGTGAGTTTTCTTTCGTTGATGGCTGATAGCCATGTGTCACATAGGCGTGTCAAGGCCGTGTGGCATGAGTGATTTCGACGAAAAGCCTGACTGAAATGGGTGGAACAGTTTGTGATGTTCCATATGTTTAGTTAGGTGTTTGTGAACATGCATCTCAATAGGTTTCGATACAACGGATAAAAGAGATATATTGGTCTAAAATTGTTTAAATCAGTGAGGTCTCTTGATTTGGGTAAGGGAATGACTTTTGCAGCCTTTAGACCACACATGGGAAGACATTCTGATCAATGCACAAATTATAAACATACGTAAGGGTATCAACAATGTAAGGTAGAGCAAGCTTGAGTATAGAAGCATTTAAGTTATCTGGACCCATTGCTTTTTTATTTTTAAGTTTTGAAATTAAGGAACCAACTTCATTAATAGCAAGCAAGGGGATGCTAAATGAATTTCTTGTATTTAATCGTTCTTGGCAAAACGACTGGAGAACAGCTGGAGTCTCATATCGATTAAAAAATGTAACATTGGCAGCTGTCTGTACCGATTCGGTTAAATGAAGGAAATGATTGTTGAAAGTGTTAGCAGACCACATAGTCGCAGTATTATCGGATTTCTTTTTTGACTTGTCAGTTATTTCATTAACAGCACGCCATAGTGATGCTGTATCCCTGTTTGCGTTTATCAGTTTCTTGAAATGCTCAGATTTTGATTTTCTAACTAGATCTGATACTCTGTTTTCTCTGCTTTTTATATTCATCTACTTTTTTTGCGGTTTTAAGTGCATCCCTTAGTGCCATTTCTATAATAATGTCTTTTGTCAGCCAGCTGGGAAGTACTCTGTGTTTTACCCCTTTTTCTTCTAAGTGGGGCATGTTTATCAACGATTGAGAGAAAGATATTATACCAGGTATTATACGCTTCATTTGGATCTGTGTAATTGAGTACACTGTAGAAAGGAGCTAAGCTTAAGTCGAGGAAAAATTCATCCTTACTGAAATTTTTGAAGCAGCGATATTGAATGGTTGTGTGGCCTTTATTCTGTTGCTTTGGAAGTTTACAAGACCAAGTGCACAAAATGAGACAGTGGTCGCTTATGCTTTTGTTGCCCACAGTTATATTGGATACCATGGCTTTGTTGTTCGTGTAGATATGATAGAGAGAGAGAGAGAGAGAGAGAGAGAGAGAGAGAGAGAGAGAGAGAGAGAGAGAGAGAGAGAGAGAGAGAGAGAGAGAGAGAGAGAGAGCTGGAGCGCGTTCCTGTGTGCTATCTGCCCTGGAATCACTGCCTACAGTCAACACGCATGGGGTTGGTGCTCCTTGCCTGTAGGGCTGCAGTTGGGATGGGAGGGAATTGGAGGAGGGATGGAAAGAGAGGGAAGCAGAGAAACAGCGGGGGACAGAGAGGAGTGGGATGGACGGGGAGGGGGGTGGGGGGTGGGGCGCAGGGAGGAGAAACAGATGTACAGAGCATTTCACAAGGGAAGTGACAACATTGCTACATGGGAAAACATATCACAGCGGCTGGGAGTGACCATCACCCCGGAGCTCCGTGGAATCGTTTGATGTGTTGTGTGGCGATGCCCGCACAGACACGCCAATTTGCTTCCCTGTGGGGAATGTAGAGCAGGGTGTGTAGATCACAACGGATGTTTTTATCAGCTGCCGTGATGCATTTGATAGGATCGTGGATAGCAGGTTGAGAGGTCGCTGGTTTGAGTCTTGTGGGAAGCAGGGGTTTTAGAACCGACTAGTTCCCTTCCAGAGCTGTGATGTGTTACTGGATTCAATGTGAAGATTGATGCCAAACAGTTAGAGCTTTTTTTTTTGGGGGGTGGGGGGGGGGGGGGGGGGGGGGGGGGGGGGGGGGGGGGGGGGGGGGGGGGGGGGAAGCCGGGGGGGGGGATTTCGAAGCCGC
>JADBJO010002118.1:300000-302500 GCA_016801955.1 Conus betulinus | reverse complement strand
TGATTGGGCGTTGGATGGAGAGCTTTTAAACGGCGGGTGATGTGGGCTGTTTGATTGGGCGTTGGATGGAGAGCTTTTAAACGGCGGGTGATGTGGGCGTGTGATTGGGGTTTTGATGGAGAGCTTTTAAACGGGGTGATGTGGGCTGTTTGATTGGGCGTTGGATGGAGAGCTTTTAAACGGGGGGTGATGTGGGCGGTGTGATTGGGCGTTGGATGGAGAGCTTTTAAACGGCGGGTGATGTGGGCGGTTTGATTGGGCGTTGGATGGAGAGCTTTTAAACGGCGGGTGATGTGGGCTGTTGATTGGGCGTTGGATGGAGAGCTTTTAAAACGGCGGGTGATGTGGGCCGTTTGATTGGGCGTTGGATGGAGAGCTTTTAAACGGCGGGTGATGTGGGCGTTTGATTGGGCGTTGGATGGAGAGCTTTTAAACGGCGGGTGATGTGGGCGGTGTGATTGGGCGTTGGATGGAGAGCTTTTAAACGGCGGGTGATGTGGGCGGTGTGTGTTGATTGGGCGTTGGATGGAGAGCTTTTAAAACGGCGGGTGATGTGGGCCGTTTGATTGGGCGTTGGATGGAGAGCTTTTAAAAACGGCGGGTGATGTGGGCGGTGTGATTGGGCGTTGGATGGAGAGCTTTTTAACGGCGGGTGATTGGGCGGTGTGATTGGGCGTTGGATGGAGAGCTTTTTAAACGGCGGGTGATGTTGGGCGGTGTGATTGGGCGTTGGATGGAGAGCTTTTTAAACGGCGGGTGATGTGGCCCGTTTGATTGGGCGTTGGATGGAGAGCTTTTAAACGGCGGGTGATGTGGGCGTTTGATTGGGCGCGGGCGTGGATGGAGCTTTTTAAACGGCGGGTGATGTGGGCGGTGTGATTGGGCGGTTGGATGGAGAGCTTTTAAACGGCGGGTGATGTGGGCGGTGTGATTGGGCGTTGGATGGAGAGCTTTTAAACGGCGGGTGATGTGGGCGGTGTGATTGGGCGTTGGATGGAGAGTATGGGCCGGAATGGACAGGCAGCACACACACGCGCGCGCTTACACGGCTCACACAGACACTCACAGACACAGACATACAGACAAACACACGCGTGCGCACGCGCGTACGCACACACACACACACACACACACACACACACACACACACACACACACACACACACACACACACACACACACACACACACACACACACACACACACACACACACACACACACACACACACACACACACACACACACACACACACACACACACACACACACACACACACACACACACACACACTTGTTTGTAAGTAACAAGAGAGAGAGAGAGAAAGAAGAGAGAGAGAGAGAGAGAGAGAGAGAGAGAGAGAGAGAGAGAGAGAGAGAGAGAGACAGAGACAAGACAGACAAAGACAGACAGAGAGACAGACAGACAGACAGACAGTCAGACAGACAACAGAACAGGTAGTTTGAAGCAGGGAGGAGAGGGGGGAAAAGAGAGGGATGGCATGATGGAGGCGGACTGTAGACGCACATCCTTCATGTGTGTCAACGCAAGAAAAAAAAAAAAAAATCAACATTCTATTGATGTCTCCGATAATGGACGCTACTAGAAAAAGTACTCCACCAATGACAGCGCGGCACCACCAGCCTGCCTCTAAAGGCGATGCCAGCACGTTCACAAACACCGTTTAGTTCCGCCACCGCTGCCTGCCCTGTTAATCAGGAGAATCAGCTTTGCTGGCCATTGGACTGCAACGATGCAGGCTGCACCCGTTGCCTCAAACGTTTACAATGATGGGGCCTATGGACTACTGCAACCAGGAGGTGTGTAGCACCTTTCCCTCACAGAGATGGGCAGTACATCGTTTTTTTTTTTTTTTTTTTTTTTTTTTTTTACAAGGATTGGCAAACAAGAAACAAAAACTTCCCAAAGTAATCCAAACATCGCATTGTTTTTTGTTCTCTGATGTTCTGTGCTCTCCCAGTCTGCCCATTCTCAGCAATTACTGTCACAAGGCTCATACACAACCACACCCAGGTTCAGTCAACCTCAGTACCTGCAGTTAACGTCCCTTCGGAATAATCAGTATCAAATCGGGATGAGGCATCCGATGTTACATAAGACCTTCGCTCCTGAATTCACAGGATTCAATCCGCTTCGGAAAATCATCTGACATGCTGAAAAAAAAAAAAAAAAAAAACGAAAACGAAAGAAAGAAAGTCCTACACCCTGCGTAACGAGAGCATATGGAGTGATAATAGCTGTGTTCTAGTGAATGCAACTAGTAGCCTTGACAAAATAGCGAAAAGGGAGAAATGTATCATTACAACGATTTTCCTGTGAATGTTAACGATTTTCGCCAGGATCGCAAAAGTTTTTCATGTTTTCTGGATGAAGGTAACTGTTTGGATATGTTTCCGCCGATGATCACAGTTCTCTTCACTATTCTTTTACGGGATGACAACTGTTATTCCTGTTTGCTTGCTTTAAAAAACAACGTATAA
>JADBJO010002118.1:292500-295000 GCA_016801955.1 Conus betulinus | reverse complement strand
ACACAAGACTTGAACTACGAATCCCAGGTGATTCTCGCCTCATAGACAGAGGTCCTGTTCATGGCAGTCCCGCTGGCCGCAGGTAGTGTGGAGACTACCGAGACAATCGAGGCGGCCTGTTCTCCGTCAGGTGGTCTGTGGCCTGCAATTACTGATCAACAGGCTCGGTGTCTGGCCGACACTCGCTGTGCCTCTTCAGGTCAATGAGCTGTTGAAGTGCAGCTCACCCCGCTCATTCGCTCCCCCACCCCCCACCCCCATCCCCTGTCCTGTCATTCCGCGTTTTTTTTACATCCCCCGAGAGCCTTCCAATCAACCACCCTTATTCTCCACCAAGTTGGGTCTTGCCTTCCTGTATGGTTGCCGTCTTTCTTTTTTTACCAGCCTACCCCCATCATCATCCCCCAACCCCCACATGTGTGTATATAAAAGCTCTCTCTCTCTCTCTCTAATGTTCTATTTAAAAGTTATTCGGTTATTTGTGACCGGCATTCTCAAGATGAATGTGTTAACAGCTACGGCAAATCTTTGTTAAATATGTGCACTGCGTTGGATCTGATTATATTAAATGGATTATGTAATGGCGACCAGCAAGGTTGTTATACATATACATGTGAAAACGGGAGCAGTGTGAATGACTATTTTATTATGTCCAGTAATCTTTACGACTTATTATTTGAGGTGTCTGAATTGATTGTTGCTGAACGATTCGAATCTGATCATTTTCCCATTGAATATTGCATTGTTTTTGCCATGATAATGTATATAAGACGAAGATAGCGATGGTGTGCATGTGATTCAAAAATTTGTGTGGTGTGACGAATACAGTAGTATATTTTACAGGAATCTATGCGAGAAAGAAGTCCACGAGAAATTACAAGCTGCCCTTGAACTTATCGACGTGAACGTCAATGATGCACTGGATATGTTTAATAAATGTATTGAAGAGTGTGCTGCATGCATGAAGAAAACTATGAATTGGATTTGGGACAGTCGTAAGCAGGGTTTGGTTTGATGAGGACTGCAAAAACAATAGAACTCAACTGCGCAGATTACTAAGAACATTTCGAAGATCATCAAAGCAATATGATTCTGTTGTCGGAAATGATGTCAGGGGAGATAAACTTAAAGACGACAGTAATAGATACACAAAGGCTAGAAGAGAATACAAAAAGTTTTTAGAAATGAAGAAAAAACAATTCAATAGGAATACACTAGACAAATTATTGGCTTCAATTACTAACCAAAAAGAAATTTTGGACGTGTATGTCCAATATTTCGTTAAAAAAGAAACAACCAAAAAAATAACATACCTTTAGATAAGTGGTTTCAGCACTTTAAAGTTTTGTTGGATAAAGGTTTATCATGTAGTGGTAGTGATAACTTTCCGGAAGTTGATAATGAATATATGAATCGCCCATTTCTCGTGTGAAGAAGTTCTGTTAGCGCTTAGTAAAGTTAAAAAAAACGAAAAGCTGCTGGACCTGATGGAATAATCGGAGAGTTTTTTGAAAACTCCTTGTGAAAAAGTTGTTGATTTTTTTTTTGTGAAAATTCTTTAATGCATTATTTGAAAGGGGTTATTTTTCCTGAAAGCTGGTGTGAGTCTGTGACCCTTCCGCTTTATAAGAAGGGTAATGTAAATAATACTAATAATTATAGAGGTGTCTCTCTGTCAGATATAAGTAGTAAAGTATTCAGCGCCATTATCAATCAAAGACTACAAGATTATGTGGAGGAGGAAAAAATAATATAACTGGTGAATATCAAGCAGGTTTTAAACATGGATATTCAACTATTGATCATGTGTTTACTCTCATGGCTCTAATCCAGAAACAGTTTTCCCTCAATCGCGCAATTGTACGTAGCGTTTATTGACTTTGAAAAGGCGTTTGATTCAATCAACAGAGATTTATTGTGGCCTGTCCCTATTCAAAAACGGGATTACGGGAAGACTCTTTAAATGTGTTAGAAGCATGTATAATGTTGTCAAAACAAGAATTCGATGTGGTGCAAAACTCACAGATATATAAATTGTACTAGAGGTGTAAAACAAGGTGACGTCTGCAGCCCTATTTTGTTCTCTTTATTTATAAACGAGTTAGCACTAGAAGTAATAAATAACGGAAGACATGGTGCTAGGTTTACTGTAGATTATATGGAACTGTTTATCTTATTGTTTGCTGACGATATAGTTTTACTATCTGAAACGGTTATTGGTTTGCAAACACAACTAAATAGTTTGATGACTTCAGCTGACCAGCTGCAATTGAAGGTAAACATGGATAAAGTAGTAATGTAATAGTTTTTAGGAAAGGGGGTCACTTGTCAGCAGCCAGGGAAAGGTGGTATACAATGATATTGCCATGCCAGTAGTTAATGTTTACAAGTATCTTGGAATCTTTTTCTCAACTCGTTTAAGCTTTGTAGCCGCTTGCAGAGATCTTTCTGGAAGAGCAAAGAATCGTTTGTTATATATTTTGAGAAAGCTATACCTTTT
>JADBJO010002118.1:280000-285000 GCA_016801955.1 Conus betulinus | reverse complement strand
AAGAGTAATAGTAATTGGAAAGGGAATGATTTTCAGTCCAGTACAGTTTTACCTCTATCACTTTCTGTGCAGCTGATATTGACAATAACCGTTCTTTTGATGAAACATCCGTGTCGTTTGATTATAAATCATCGTGTTTTATGTAGAAGCAGAACACGCTACAGCCTGTGTTACAAGAACAAAACCCGAAATAAAAAAAGGAAAACGCAACGTTTAATAAAACCAACACTTTCACATTATCGAATATTGCGGAGGAAGTGAGCGTGAATGAGCCGGAGCATACGACATCGGTGGCGTGTACGTTAATGTCTAACCACTCAAACGCGCGTGCGCGCGCGCGCGCGCACACACACACACACACACACACACACACCAAGAGAGAGAGAGAGAGAGAGAGAGAGAGAGAGAGAGAGAGAGAGAGAGAGAGAGAGAGAGAGAGTAAACAACATACAGAGCAATGATAACCACACCAGAAGAATTCCAGTCAATGCTTTATTTCCAGGATTGCTGCTGGGGTTTGGAGACTGGCTGGACAAAGTCCAGGTATTGATGGTGCTGGGTGTAACGTGATGTTGATGGAATCTCGGAGGATGTGGAAATGTATCAACATTTATTCAGAACGTCTTAAAACAGCATTTTATTCGTAGTGAAGGGCAGTCGCTTCATTTGGATGGAGTGTGACTCTCTTCGCTTCATTAGTTTTCCTATTTATCATTATAATGAATAATTAGATAGCGCCTATTCTCGGCTAGAGACTAAGCTCTAAGCGCTTTACAAGCTACACTCGTTTTCACAACGGAGTGCTACCTAGGTAGTGCCGACTGAAGAGCTGCCAGCTGGCGCTTCATTCAGTCGTTTCCCGTGTCATCCAGTCAATGTCGTTCAATATCGTTCACTCAATTTTCCTTACTTTCTTCATTCTTCTTGCCATTTCTCACGCAGGGTGCATGCTATGTGTAACGTGTCATCCATGCCAACGGCCAAACTGGCCTTCTCTTCCGAAAGTTGGTGATGGGATTTTACGTGTGTGAAAGATGTTATGCGCGCGTTAACACACGGAACCTCGGTTTATAGTCTCATTCGAAGGACTGTATGGGAAATGGAGTCAGAACCAATGTTAACTCCGAGGGAAAATCTCCCTGTACCGAAACGGCCCGGCGGAGATTCGAACCCGCAACCCCAGGATAACCAAGATTACGAGTCCGGCGCTCTACCAACTGAGCTATTCCGTCCCCTACAGTTCCATAGTTCTTTTTGTACCCACCTTCCATACTCTATCCTCTCTATCTTTTCCTCGAATGTGTAGTCCATTTGCCTTGGATCTGTCAAAAATGCTTTTCTTCGGAAACCTATCTTTGTAAAGTTTAAACATTGATGCTAAGTCCTTTTCTATTTCATCTGTCAGATTACCGTTTGTATGTTGTTTGATCTTTGTAAGGTTTAAACACTGATGCTAAGTCCTTTTCTATTTCATCTGTCAGATTAACGTGTGTGTGTTGTTTTATCTTTGTAAGGTTTAAACATTGATGCTAAGTCCTTTTCTATGTCATCTGTCAGATTAACGTGTGTATGTTGTCTTCCACGTTTATTTTGTTCTTTACCCTCCAAGCAGTCCATACTTGTGTCCCCATGGTCACACTCTCTCCATCCCCCCCTCCACCAAATTACCCCTCCCGGGTTACTTCAAAGGGGCAAATGGCCAAGTCCTTTTAGATTTTTATCTTATCGTTGTATTATGTTTATCTTACATTAAATACGGATTGGGTCAAAATCAAACACACACACACACACACACACACACACACACACACACACACACACACACACACACACACACACACACGTGAACGAGAGTATGCGAACTCACAGAAATGGAGGGAGAGTGCACATTGCTGAGAGTGTTCGGGTGCTCCTGCGTTTTTGAGAGAGAGAGAGAGAGAGAGAGAGAGAGAGAGAGAGAGAGAGAGAGAGAGAGAGAGACAGACAGACAGACAGACAGAGAGAACTTTCTATGCTAGAATACAGTGTTGGCGGAATGCACTTGGGGTTATGGAGGAAGATTAAAAAGATAAAGAATAGACCAGGGAAATAGAAAGATTTGCTCCGTGCGATAACTGGGTCATCGCAACCCTCAAAGACAGAAATGGGCAGGCGGATGGGCACGCATGGCTGGCACTGGTTTATTTTGAGTCCTATAGTGAACACAGCATCAAAGCTCAGAGGACACCAGTCATCCTGTGGAGATACTGAACACAAAGGGGGGGGGGGGGGGGGGGGGGGGGGGGAGACGGTTCAGCGTGCTGAGCTTAGAATGGTGAAGCCGTCGCTGAAACCAGATCCAGTGAACGCATCATGTCTGCTATTATTAATAGATTCTTCCTTTCCTGGTACACAAACAAACAAACAAACCACAACCTTACATAGCCACGAAAAGCAGAATGAGTTGCCGGGACCAGAGCGAAGAGGGAAAGAGGCGGACCATCCAACAAATGAAAATGGAATGTTCCTTTCAGGAACAGCGTTATATATCAATGACGTAACAAGATTACTTCTCGTTTGCTGCTAATCTGCACACATTCAAAAGGTCCTTTTTTTTTTTTTTCTTTTTCAAACAACTACTCAGAAATCCTCTCTCCTCTCTCTCTCTCTCTCTCTCTCTCTGTCTGTCTGATATGACCTCTAAGGTTGCCAGAGTCATAAATAACTTGGTTTTATTGGACGGAAACCTGCACTCATTCAGAAGTTTTTTGTTTGTTTTTTTTTTTTCTGCTCAAACTGTCCCTAAATCTCTCTCTCTCTCTCTCTCTCTCTCTCTCTCTCTCTCTCTCTCTCTCTCTCTTTAATCCCCTGCATGAACTGTGAGGTTGCCAGCGTAATAAACAACTTGGTTTTATCGGTCACAAACGACAGAACCTTCTCCTTTTCTTCTTGTCGGTACGTCCAGTGTGTCTGAGGTTTGGCTGATGAAAAACAGGGCAGTTGAACAGGATCAGCAGCGCGGGCTGAAGACAGCTCATCGGATGGAGAAATGGACCACATGACAAGAAGCTCAGACAAATGCCTGCAGCATGCATCAGGGTCACCCACTTCGGCCTACTCCCCAAGCAGGGTGAGCTCTACTCACACTCTGCTGATCACCGCTTGCCGTCCTTTGCTAAAAACAAAACAAAAGCAAAACAAAAACAAACAAACAAACAACAAAAAACCGTCTTAACAGCACCGTTCAAGGGAACCCCCCCCCCCCCCCCCCCCATGTGTTGTTCCCACAAACCACTACATAAAGCTGCTCACTAAACATTTCAGCTTTAATTGGGTTCTAGGTCAGGAAGACTTTGTATCTGATAGTCATGTAATAAACAGACGGGGGAAGTTCAGAAGCGTGGTGTTCGGGTTAGAAAAGGCAGAAATCCGTTCAGTTTAAGTGTTCTGCAGCACCTACCTGAAATGCTCATTTCAAGCCAAACGTACTGCAGGAACAACAGTTTGAAAGCGAATGCCTAGAAATGTAACTTGTGGAGACAGCCTACAGGGAGAGCTCAACAGCAGAAGGTCGTCAAAGCAGAGCTCCCTCTTTCCCCCCTCACACGAGTCTTTCCGTCCTGGTCTCCTCACATTCCAAGGCAGTCAGGCTGCATCTGGGTGCTGAGTCCTATATGCCCATCTGCCACAAGATCTCTTTTCCTCTGACACCTCCGCGATTTGCATCTGTACCCTCTGGATGAGAGCTTGTGTGTGTGTGTGTGTGTGTGTGTGTGTGTGTGCGCGCGCGCGCGCGTGCAGCACACCATTCCTTAACACACACACACACACCCTGAACGCACCCCCAAAACAATCAAAATTGTAAAAAAAAAACAACAAAAAAAAACAAACAAACAAAAAAATACAAAAGCTACAGGCCACGTGAAACACATGCAGAACTCACGCTTGCACACACACTGTATAACATCGGTAGCGTGCCCAAACTGAATACCCTGACGAGAGCAATAGCTCGAAACAATTTTGCTGGGTTTTAACTTCCATTTTAAATCATACTTTTAAACTTATATACTTACTTATATATTTATACATATTATATATATATATATATATATATATATATATATATATAGATATATAGACAAAGAGAGAGAGAGGGAGGGAGGGCGAGACAGACACAGAGACAGAGAGACAAGAGTGACAAGCTTACACCCCACTCATTTGCAGTCACATCCCTGACCCGAGTGTAACTCTACCTGACTCTGAAAACAAGTGCACGCCCTGTAGCAGGGGTGGATGAAGGCGTGGAGGACTGAGGGGCGGTCTCAGAGCGCCGTCTGACGCACTAAGCAGAATGAGGTCAGCAGTCATTGGCATTTTCTGACGTCACAAACTAAACCTATCTGTCTGGGCACGTGCACCCACTCACCCTGAACTGTCCATTGAAACCTTCCCACCGCCCTCACAGGCAAACACGGCTGATTTCATTTAGATCAGGTTCACACACACACACACACACACATACGAGCGCCCGTGCGGACACACACACACACACACACACACACACACACACACACACACGCACACATATACTTACACAAAACATACGCACGCACACACGCACGCACGCGTACGCGCACGCACACACACACACACACACACACACACACACACACACACACACGCACGCACGCCCACGCGCATGTGCAGGCACGCACGCAACCACGCACGCATACACGAACATATACAGAGTAACACACACACACACACACACACACACACACACACACACACACACACACACATCAAAACAGTACAACAACAGGATCGAACTACAGTGACAGGTGGAAGCTAGGGACATGAAACTGATATCAATTACCTTTGATCCCCTGCTCTTCATTAAGGACAGGACAGAAGGAACAGACACTGGCTAATGATTCTCTGTCACACTACTGAGAGAGGAAGCACAGAACACTTCATTACTCTCTGTACAGTTACCAGACTACGGTACAGCCCTTCACAGC
>JADBJO010002118.1:260000-275000 GCA_016801955.1 Conus betulinus | reverse complement strand
TTGCGAATTGTTCATAATGAGCAGATTAAGTTACTGTTGTTAAAGGACCAGTATCTGTAATGATGGACTGCTAATTCCGATATACCAAGTCTAAATCTTCTTGTTACATATTTCAAATATTTATCCACAACAAACTTTTGATAAGACTGAAGATCAGGATTACAGCGAAAATGTGTCCGTGAAGACTAAACCGTTTACTATCTTGAATGCGATCCGACCACTTCTGCCAGCTGCAATCTGTTAATCTCTGATCTGCACGGATAAAATTAGCAACATTACCAACACTTTGGCTGAGCCAAACAAAACCAAAACCATATTCGGACAAACAGGGGCGTATTTCGGTTACTGAGTTTTCCTTGCCTCTGGCATCTAAACCAAACAACAGGTGACATGCTTTGCGAGGAATTCTGTTGTCATCCATCTGCGCTACCCTCAACCAATAAAGAATGAATCTAAGAGCAGAAACAAGATATTCGGGATATCGTTTTAATTCACCATATACGACGTCATTGGGAGTTCGTCTGTTGACACCCAAGAATTTCTTTCGGGTACATGTACAAACAGATTCGCAGTTTATTATCGCTTTCTCCAGTCCCCACAATCTTGAATCATACTGAAAAACTGGCTCATATTATGCATGAAACAACATGATAAATAACTGAAAAGAATTGCTTCAAATTGCTTACTTTTTTCATAACACAAGTTGAAGTGCTTTTGGCCCGCTTGTCAATGCCCGCACAGACACAACCTGAACGACTAGAGCTTGGTGGTCGCCTGTCACCTTCTTTCTTCCAACCATCATTGTCCTCCTTTATTGATTTTCATTCCAAATAACTCACAGCTTATATCACTAAGGGAGAGTCCTCTATAATTATGTCGTTATCATTGTCGCCTTTTTGTTAAGTCGTGAAAAATAACTGAATCACTCTGGTTGTCTGGGTATTCATCACTGTCAAACACTTTATCAAACAATTTCCAAAGGAAAGGAGCTATGTGTTCACAAAGAGTTGTAAACAATTCACAACATACCACCAGGCCCGGCAGCCCTCCCAGTTTGTAGCTTGCTTGTTGCCCAGTTGTGATTTTATCTTTTTTTTTAGAAATAGGACAATTCATGTGTTCGTCTTAGTCCTCAACATGTGTACTTTGTCAGACGTCTCTCCATTCTCTTCATCACTCACACTTCATTGTAATCAAACTTGAAAATGTTTGAACCATGCTTAAGAAGTAATACAATTTCTGGTTGTTTCCTTTTGAAAGAATCCCCTTTTGTTCTTTATAAATGCCATAAGTTTAGCGATTAAAGAT
This sequence comes from Conus betulinus, assembly GCA_016801955.1. Taxonomy (NCBI): domain Eukaryota; kingdom Metazoa; phylum Mollusca; class Gastropoda; order Neogastropoda; family Conidae; genus Conus; species Conus betulinus. Next base: position 273,692 of record JADBJO010002118.1, on the reverse strand, counting down.
TCATAAAATGTTTTTCTCCTTTCGTTTAAATAAATATTCATATTCTCGCCTAACTATTGCATACTCATGTGTGTCTTTTACTCGTAATGTCCAACTACCGCTTAGCCGGAGTCTCATAATTTTTTTTTTTTTAATAAACACTCTGTATCGTACCAGTTGAAGTTCGTCTTGTCATTACTGGTTTACACATATCTTTTCTTACTATCAGCAATATCCGTTAAACAGTCATTAAACATATTGAATGCATCACTTACATTACAATCAATTTATAGCCGTTTCAATTTTTAGGAGAAATTCTTTACTACGTAATGTCTTATGTCTTGTAGAATGGATCGGATAATCACAACTCCAAACCATATTTTCATATGATAGTATTTTGTTCTTGCACTATTAGAGAGAGAGAGAGAGAGAGAGAGAGAGAGAGAGAGAGAGAGAGAGAGAGAGAGAGATTCTTGAAGGCTTCTTCAGGGATATACATATCGTGACAACCACTTAATACTACCACTACCTTCCTGTCCGTCTCAACGTAGATTTACTCTCTCCTGCCCTCAGTCTGTCTGTTTGTCTGTCTGTCCGACTGTCTGCCTGTCTGCCTGTCTTTCTTTCTCTCTCTCTCTCTCTCTTTCCCCCTTCCTCCCTCCCTCCCCCCTCCCTCTCTCTTTCTCTTCAGAAGTCATTGATAAACCTCTGGATCCACCAGGGCATTTATACAACACGATTGCAAGCGACACATCAGAATGCAACCTTCTTCCCTTTTTCCTTCTTGCCGGCAAATGCTTCCCAGCTTCGGTACGTTAAAACAAGATGGAAAAGGATTGGCCACAGAGAGAAACAAACATTTAAAAGCATATATCTCATTGAGAAGAGCGGTGTCTTAAATGACGACTACCTCAGACAACACAATCCCCCAGGTGTATCCACGTTGAAGGGCGAAGGACGTGTGATGTTGATCATTCCGCTGCTCACTCATTGTTCAGTGGTCAGTCGTCCTCAGCCAACAAGCAAGGCACATCAGTTTGGGTTGAAGAAACCCATTCTCCCTCTCTGGCAAGGGCCCAAATAAAGCTGGGTTCCCAAACGGTTCGGGTTTAATTTGGCGTGAGATTGATGTCAAAGTCTGTGAAGTTCAGAAGCCTGATGTTCAGGTCATAAAAACACGGAGTCGTTTCATTTCGGTTTGCATGGTGAAAAGTTCTGTGGACCATAAATCCCATTGCACAGTTGAAAGAATGTTAAAAAGGTGAAAAAGTAAATGAACTTTTGCATTTTATGTCGGGGCTGGTTTATTAGGATTATATTAGACTAATCATCGCGCGCCTGCGCGTGTGCGCACACACACACACACACACACACACACACACACACACACACACACACACACACACACACGAACACACACACACACACACACACACACACCACACACACACACACACACACACACACACACACACACACACACCATACGCACACTCACACACACGCACACAAACACACATGTAAACACACACGCACGCACACACATATGTAGACGTGCACACACGCACGCAAGCACGCACAGAGAGAGAGAGAGAGAGAGAGAGAGAGAGAGAGAGAGAGAGAGAGAGAGAGAGAGAGGGAAGAGCACACATGAGAGAGAGAGAGAGAGAGAGAGAGAGAGAGAGAGAGAGAGAGAGAGAGAGAGAGATAGCGGAGACAGACAGACAGACAGACAGACAGACACAGACAGACATGACTGACTTTATTCAAATAGGCCACGGCCATCATTGAGGGACATACAGAATGTTCTACTCCCACAATAATTCAATATCAAAGACTCTAAACGCATAAAGATTATTCCATCAAAACACCATATAAAACAAGCCATTGTGAGAGTTAGTGAACCCTGTCGTCAATCTCTTTAGAGCAGTTGTACAGGGTGAAAACAACTAATTTTTTTTTAGCATCAGTTTGTTGAAGCAGAAAGCTGGGCAGTCTGCTCTGCAAGTAAATTGCCGTAAATGATCAGTCATTCAGTCGTTCATACAGAACAGACACCAACAGACCACCATCAGATGACGTAAGAATGATCAGTCATTCAGTCGTTCATACAGAACAGGACACCATCAGATGACGTAAAGAATGATCAGTCATTCAGTCGTTCATACAGAACAGGACACCATCAGATGACGTAAATGACATAATGCATTCTGCTCATCAGTCAGCGTAATTTACATTTTCTAGAATGAATTGCAGAATCCGATTCACCACGTCTAAACTTAGCAAGACATCGCACGATGAATTCCCGTTCAATTCACAAGAAGGCTCTATATCAACTGTAATGTTATGTGACCAATTATACTGTAAATTCAGCTGCTGTCCTGCTTCTGCAAAAAAAAAATCAATTTGTTTTTAAACCAGTGTACAGACTGATATTCCCTCGGACCCCATGGTTTTCCTAAACATGCCTTAATCCATATGGTATATATATAGACAGCAACGAAAATAGAGAGAGAGAGAGAGAGAGAGAGAGAGAGAGAGAGAGAGAGAGAGAGAGAGAGAGAACATGTCCATGTCATTAGCTATACAGCCTTGATGAAATGGGAGGTGTAAAGCAACAGACAAGTAACGTTCCAAAAATAAAAGTCGAAAACAAGCATGAATTAGTATAAAACTTGCATTTTAAGCACAGCAGAGAGAGAGAGAGAGAGAGAGAGAGAGAGAGAGAGAGAGAGAGAGAGAGAGAGAGAGAGAGAGAGAGAGAGATCAAGGTCATTTGGTGCAATTTCAGCCATGTTGAGAGAGTGGTGCCTGGGACGAGGAGAATGGGAAGGAGGGGTGAGGGGTGGGGGTGGGGGTGGGGGGGGGGGGCGGGAAGAGGGGGGTGCAAAATGAGAGGTTCGGATGCCAAAAAAAGGAAACAAGAACTAAAACGTCGTGAAAGTGATGGACTGAAATCCACAGACGGAGTCCGCGCACCCATCCACCCATTCCCGACACCCCCCACACCCCTGCACACCCATCCACCCATTCCACCCGACACCCTGTACACCCATCCACCCATTCCACCTGACACCTTGCACACACCCTTCCACCCCCATTCCGCCCGACACCCCGACACACCATCACCCATCCACCCATTTCCACCTGAACACCTTGCACACCCCATCCACCCATTCCGCCGCCCGACACCCTGCACATGCATCCACCCATGCATTTTCACCCGACACCCTGCACACCCATCCACCCTTTCCACCCGACATCCTGCACACCTATCCACCCTTTCCACCCGAAAGCCCGCAAACCCATCCACCCTTTCCACCAGACAGCCTACACACCCATCCACCCATTCCACCAGACAGCCCGCACACCCATCCACCATTCCACCCCACAACCCATACACCCATCCACCCCATTCCACCCGAAAACCCCCACACGCCCATCCACCCATTGTACCAGACAACCCACGCACCCATCCACCCATTTCTACCAGACAGCCCACATGCCCATCCACTCATTACACCAGACAGCCCCCACATCCATCCACCCACTCCACCCAGACAGCCACACACACCCATCCACCCATTCTACCCGACAGCCCCACACCCACCACCACCCCCATTCTACCCGACAACCCACACACCCATCCACCCATTCCACCAGACAGCCCACACACCCGTCCACTCATTCCACCAGACAGCCCACACCAGACACGTTCCACTCATTCCACGTCTCTCTGCCCACCGTTGTCTCCTTTCCCTCCTTCACACTTCTCCACCCCCCCCTGCTCATCTCTCTTGCAGCACAGTCTTGGCACGAGAGATCCACAGCCTGGGCTTTCACCCGGAACCGCTTGATGAAACGATTTATTTCACATCCAAACGTCAAACGTTCTTTCTCTTTGATCTTCGGGGCTGTCTGAGCAGGAGTGGCTTCCCTTTGCCTACGGCTTTTGATGCTTTGCACTGTGATGCAAAGTGTGCTCTATGTATATCCTTTTCAGATGGAAAACTACATGTCATGTAACCGAATGGGTTACAAATACAAGACTAACTGCAGCCCCTGAAACCTACTATAGCACACAATGTGCTTTTTTCCAAAGGTGAGAATGTGATGTGCAGAAGTGGTAGCTAATGGCACAAGGTTACGAGTGGAATTGCACCTACTCAAATCTGACATAGAATGGCACACGTTGTTTTCGTTGTGTATGAAGAAGAGGTGAATGAGTAATCAATTACAACTGTGTGGAAAATGTTGTTGCTAGCTGAATAACCCTCAGAATCAGATCTGTTTTTCGTCACAAGAATTGTCAAATACTGGAATGGGTAACATCTGTCCTTAACCCAGTTTGATTTCTCTGCTATGTATACAGGTAAACTGAAGTGACATTTTAACAGAAAATCTGTATGATCAAATCCAGAGATCTATACATATTTTTCATATTGGTGGACACTCACTGTTTTGATGGAATGTATTGTAAAAGAGGAATACTTACATGCAGTAGTGTCATTAGGTCTGAAGTTTATAATCACCTTTGAAAGAAATTGATTTTCTCAATTTATCTCTTTGGCAAGATATTTCTTTTTAAGAAATTAATATAGCTTGTTTATTAAAAAACGCGCTAATCTTAGTTTACTCTCAGAGGAGAGGGATAGAGGAAAGAGAGAGTGAGCGAGAGAGTGTTAGCGAGCGAGCGAGCGTACAGGTGAGCAAACGAGCGAGCAAGCGAGCAGCAAGAGAGAGAGGGGGGGAAGGGAAGAAGGAAAGAGTAGGAGGAAGAGGAGGAGAAAGGAAAATAAAAGGAAGAGCGTAAGTATGAAGAAAAAAACGTCCAAAACAATAGCAGTGTAAAATGGACACAAAGGTAAATAACTGTGACATAAAAAAATGCCAAGTAGTAATTTTAGTACTAGTACCAACCAGCAAAGTAAAAATAAGAAAGTAAAAAATGGGTGCACAAAAATCTTCACTGCAGTCTCAGTAGGAAAGAAGAGCGATGATGCGGCGGCAGAACTCTGGAAGATGACTGCCAGCTTCAGTGAAAGACACTGGAGCAGTCGGCAAGCACAGACCACAGCAAGTAGTGAACCTCGATAGCAAGCATCTCACCAGATGCAGATTCATGACGAACAGGGAGAACATCAGTGAGATCATTCCAGGAGACAAACAGCTCTAAATGCATTTATCAAAACATGATGGATATTTTCCTTTTCTTCAGGAAGGTTACATTATTCGAGATAGTTGTCAAAATGATACACGAAAAAGAAAAATATGCAGGGTGAAAAGAATTATACAACTCCAAGTGACATTATTATCAAGAACACAGGCAAAAAGTACCAGAGAGAGAGAGAGAGAGAGAGAGAGAGAGAGAGAGAGAGAGAGAGAGAGAGAGAGACAGACAGAGAGAGAGAGAGAGAGAGAGAGAGAGAGAGAGAGAGAGGCTTTGGGGACAACAGAGTCGCCAGTGTTTTGGATTTTGTACTTCGTCTTCAATGAATACCGAGACACCATTAGGCTGCAGAGCGCTTGGTGTCCAGCCATGGTGATCTCTTCAAAGATGCTGCAGTCATCCACAACAGTGTATCAGCGTGCAGCATCTCACACGTCACAGATGGCCCTTTCCACAGTTGATTTCTTTCAGTCAGACAAAACAGTGACAAGATTATATCACTGGTGGGGGATCCGTGTCCTCTCTTTTCAACGTTGGATTGGATCCATCACCGACAACTCTCCGCTTTTCTACAACCGTTCTCTATTCTAAGACTTGACCTTTTCAGTAATGGGTCATGCTTTTTTTATGCAAAAACATTCATCCTTCTTTATGGTATTGCTTGGCGTTTTGAGAGCGCACATTTCACGACTTGGAGTCAGAAAAAAAGTTTTGAATATTTCTTTATTGTCATTTTTTTCACTCGCAACAAAAGGAGTGAAGCTGCGGGTGACTTGTTCTGATTATCAATTCCTTCCCTTCCTGAACACGCTTTGTGATTATATTCGTATTTCTTGACGCATCATTGCTTCTATGCATAGTTTTGCGCTTGCGTGGTTTCCTGCAGAGGTAGAAATTGTCAGCGGATCAGAAATGATGCATGGTTTTATTTGTCGCCCGTTGGAGACATCAGATGATATTGCGTATGTCTTTCTTTGATTCCTGATTGTACCCGGAAATCGATTGATCTTTTAAAAGAGATTGCTTTATACATCGCTTGTAACATTGTCAGTTACCGTTTTCTGCTTTGGAAATGAACATGAGATGTGAGCTGGAATTACAAATCTTCGTTGCTTGCTCGTCCAGTCATCAACTGACGTGTCCCTGACCATTATGAGTAATGTTGTTTTAATGGCACCCCCACTAAATAGCCAATAGTTACGTAGCAAATTAATCTAGCAGTTATTGCCAACCAACAACAGTTAGATTGTTGGCTGTAATAGGAGTTAAAACAGATCAGAGAAGGAATAAAGAGGGGAATAATATACCTTGCTACTTAGTTCCTTTATTCTGATCTATCGTGAAGTCTTAAGAATACCTTTGCATAACCTTAATGTATATTAAGGAAATTTTTTTTTTTATCAATATTGTGTGAGAAAAATGTTTAACGCCGTGGTAAAGTGTAGGTGTGCTCTGCAAATAGAGTTAGCCTTATAATCGTCGCATCTCTTTGGCAGAACCATTAATGATCAAGTGGTTGCAATACCGGAAAGGTTTTTTGAAGTTATGTCCAGCCTAGGTTAAGGGTCTGCCGTCCAGCTGATGTGGCTCAGTGTCGTGTGTTTTATCTGCGATATTCTTTTCTAAAGTGTCTGATAAATCATTGTGGAGCAGATGTGAATTTGAAATGAAAAAAAAAAAATGATCTTGGAATTGTTGGCTGTGAAATAACAGCCGGTACTTGCCCAGACCTTGTCATTGGCACTAGGACTCTATGCTTCACGTGCTAATTACCTCCCCAGAGGAGGTTATGCCCCGCCCCCTCCCCATACCCCTACCTCTATGTCCTTTGAATTGTATGTAAAAACCACTGAACCAGATTTAACAAAACTTGGTTGAAAGATGGAATGTGATCCCCTAACAAATACACTACAATTAGTGCAGATCCAAAATAAAGGCGGAACCAGGATTTTCTTTTTTACCTTTCATTTAGAATTGCAAGATTGTCCATTTAAAAAAAATTGTTAATTCCTCGTGACCTGAATTCAAAGACCTGAATAAATACGATTTATTAATGCATCGCTTCTTATGGAATTTGAAGGTGCAGTGTATACCCTGATTATAGTCCAGATCCAGTATGCAATTTGATCCATTTTCTATCCACTTCCTCTAAGTTCTCTGCTTAAAGGCAGACATTTACATCTGCTGTTCAGTGCATTATTCAGGGAAAGAAATTGCGTCTCATTACAGTAAGTTGTAATTTCACACTTATTGCCATATCTGCATTGAACGTCGAGTAGTATATATGTTATATTTGTTAAAAAAAAATCTATTCAAGGATTTATAGGGTTGTGTTTTTTTTTTTGAGTGAATATTATAAATGCTGAAGAAAATGTTTATTGACACTTCTTGTGTGATTTTTTACTTCTAGCATTTCATTATAGAGATGGTTAACACTTTCAACACAGACCCTCGTTCTGCTCTATGTGCCCAGTTAACACGGCAGTCACAGCACTGAAATTCCCTTTGGGCACCTGATTTTGACCATTTTTTAATTAATTTTCCTTAAAGTCTATATCCGACAATGACTTTATTTTTCTACAGAGAAATAGAGCTATATTTCATCTTCTTGATGACAAATGTTTTAAATGTCAAAACAATTATTTTGTTGTTTGATTGAGTTGAAAGTGACATACTTCGAACAAAGCACCGATTCAGTGCTTGACGACGTCAACGGGTTGGTTGCTTTCCCTTCAAATTAACCAATGAAATCGACTGTTATGGCCTGCTAAATGATATGATATGACGTAGGGAAGGACTGCATTTGCACGCTGACACCACTGGTTAAAGTTATCTGGGAAATTCAGTCATATTTATTTTTAGAGAAGACGGTCGCTATCATTCTCGCGACGTATCCTGAGTGACAGATCGCTTGCTGCGAGTATTTCCACCCCACGTCGCCGAGTGGTAAGTCGTGCCGCGCGATCATTCTCGCGGCGTGTTTGCGAAAAAAGTAAAAAGACTTCAGCGATATATTTTTTTGTAAGAAGTCTGGTATGACGAACTCTGCAGACAAAGTGATAATGTTTGTTTGCCATACACAAACACACTCAGACAGGTAATTGGACGGTCTCCGTGTGTTACAACAACTATGAAAAATCCCTTTCTCTGATAGTGAGACTTTCCAACTTGATCCGAGATTGTACATGCAATGTTTTGCATTGGCATATGGTGTACATTTTAAACTTACGCTGCTGTCAAACGAGACATCCACAGTATATCAACAGCTTTTCAAGTCTGACCATGATGACACTGCGTGGATATTACACAATATTGATTTTGCCCACACACTAGATTTCAGGATGTGCAATCACCCTTGTAATTGTAGGCCCTTTAATAACGTTTATATGTCTCCTTCAGTTCTGCTTGAAAAGGAGACACAGAGCGCCACTGGATTTCAATGCATTATATCAAAAGCCGAAGGCAAAGGGAAACCACTCCTGGTCAGACGCCAAGAAAGTCAACGGGAAAGAAAGTTTGACGTTGGATCTGATATAAATCGTTCCATCAAGTGAATCAGGCGGAAGCCCAGGCAGTGGATCTCTTTTGCCAACACTGTGCTGCAAGAAAGGTGAGCAGGAGGGAGGGAGAGCTGAAGGGGTGGGAAGGGGTGTAGGAGAAGAAAAGGAGACAAACAGTAGGCAGAGTGAGGTGGAGGGTGGTAGGGTGAGTGGTCAGTGTCTGTGGATTTTAGTCTTTTGCTTTGACAATTCTAGTAACTCGTTTCCTTTTTAACATTCGAACCTCTTCTACTACCCCCCCCCCCCCCCCCTTCCCTTTCTCCTCGTCCCTGGCAATATCTTTCTCACTCTTGGTGAAATTGTACTCCAAATGACTTTGATCTTGGGAGAAAACCTGCTTCATAAAATTGATAAATGTATTGAATATTCATGATGGAAATTTCTGTCAAGATCTCAATGATTCTTTACTCAGTTTAGTGTTACTTTTTGTGCATCGCTGCAACCAGCCTGCCCCAGTCCTCCCTCCCTCCGTCCTTCCCTCCGTCCCTCCCCGCCACTCTCTCTCTCTCTCTCTCTCTCTCTCTCTGTTAAATTGCGTTGAAATAATCTATCATTTCATGTACACACACACACACACACACACACACACACACACACACACACACACACACACACACGTATGCATGTATACATGTATACGTGTGTGTGTGTGTGTGTGTGTGTGTGTGTGTGTGTGTGTGTGAGAGAGAGAGAGAGAGAGAGAGAGAGAGAGAGAGAGAGAGAGAGAGAGAGAGAGAGGGAATCTAATCCAATCCAGCACTGAAAAGAAATGCAAAATTGACTGGCTTTTCTGACCGTCTGTGTCTAACGTTCTTTCAGCTGTACAATTGGCTTTTTGCTCGGCTGAACTTTAAACCTGACAAACCGACATGAAACGACTCCGTGTTTTTATGACCTGAACATCAGGCTTCTGAACTTCACAGGCTTTGACATCAATCTCACGCCAAATTAAACCCGAACCGTTTGGGAACCCAGCTTTATTTGGGCCCCTGCCAGAGAGGGAGAATGGGTTTCTTTCAACCAAACTGATGTGCCTTGCTTGTTGGCTGAGGACGACTGGCCACTGAACAATGAGTGAGCAGCGGAATGATCAGCATCACACGTCCTTCGCCCTTCAACGTGGATACACCTGGGGGATTGTGTTGTCTGAGGTAATTGTCGCTCATGGCAGGATTTGTCTCAATGAGATATAGGTTTTTCATGCTTATTTCTCTCTGTGGCCAATCCTTTTCCATCTTTTTTAACGTGCCGAAGCCTAGGAACATGTGCCAGCCGAAAGAAAAAGGGAGGAAGGTTGCATTCAAATGTGTCACTTGCAATCACGTTGTTTATTGACTGACGGCCCTAGAGGCTTTATCAATAACTCCTTCCCTCCGTCCCTCCCTCTGTCTGTCTGTCTGTCTGTCTGTCTGTCTGTCTGTCTGTCTCTCTCTCTCTCTCTCTCTCTCTTTCTGTGTGTGTGTGTGTGTGTGTGTGTGTGTGAGAGAGAGAGAGAGAGAGAGAGAGAGACAGACAGACAGACAGACAGACAGACAGACAGACAAACAAGCAGGACAAAGACAGACAGAGCTCAGGGGTGAATATTCCATGTAGAGACGGACAGGAAGGGAGAGATAATAGCAAATGGCTGTTACAATATGTATATCCCTGAAGGGGCTGTGACCTTCATTAAAACTTTTTCTCTCTCTCTCTCTCTCTCTCTCTCCTCTCTCTCTCTCTCTCTCTCTCTCTCTCTCTCTCTCTCTCTCTCTCTCTCTCTCTCTCTCTCTCTCTCTCTCTCCTCTCTCTCTCTCTCTCTCTCTCTCTCTCTCTCTCTCTCTCTCTCTCTCTCTCCTCTCTCTCTCTCAGACCACTTCAGGGACCGGAAACTTGCGAATCAATCCTCATTCGGGAGCAAGGCATTCGTCAGTCGGCTGCTTGTTTCTCCACTACATTTTTTATGCTGTGGACACTGCACTTCACACACACGTCACACACACTTATGTCGAAGTAAACAGCAATTGTACAAATACACAGACACTGTGAATCCCTAGGTTTCTGCAACGGGAAGTCACTGAATTTAGCGAGATGCCCAGCTTATTTGCAGGATTTGGGGCATCTTACCACCTGATCTATTCAGGTGTCTGTAGGACATATAATATACTGTACTGACATCTAATTCAGGAGGTTTTTTTTTTTTTCCAAAGTCGGTCTTTTTCGTTAAAATAGATTATCTTATGAATATACTACGTGTTTCACAAAATCGTGTGCACTACCTTGCCGTTAGAACCTGATAAAGCTGTCATTCATCTATCATTCGAAACGTCACCCTCACCAATGTCATCGCTCAGGACATAACACAGAGATATAACCCAGCACCGGGCAGTCAATATTTGTCGTGAGCTCCGTGTCAGGCCACATGGGAGAAGCATAGACGGAAGCACTTGCGACGTCGACTACAAGATTCCATCGATCACATCGCCTTCAATGCGGTCGTGAATGATTTTGTCAGATTTGACTTATGGGAGAATTTCAAAGCCGTGGACAGAATAAGGGGAAAAGCAGGAGGTTGGCTGCATTTGGGGGCTATCACCGCCTGTCATGGTGTTGAAGCCTTCACTGCCAGACCCAAACCTACCACAGAGCCCAGCATCAAGGAGGAATGTGATGGGTTGTGATATGATGACTGTCAATGGCAAACCTGTGGGCCAGTACAACATAGATTCCGTGAAGGCAGAGGAGGGAACAATGACGGCGTTTGCTGGTCACCCAGTGACTGTGGAGTCTGTGAAGGCAGAGGAGGGAACAATGACGGCGTTTGCTGGTCACCCAGTGACTGTGGAGTCTGTGAAGGCAGAGGAGAGAACAATGACGGCGTTTGCTGGTCACCCAGTGACTGTGGAGTCTGTGAAGGCAGGAGGGAACAATGACGGCGTTTGCTGGTCACCCACTGACTGTGCACTGCCTGTCCAGCTCCTAGAAATTTCCTGGTACATCAAAGGAGGAAAGAAGCAGCGAGTCCACTGTTGTAGACTGGTTCTGCTGGGGGCAGCAAATTCCTGGTACATCAAAGGAGGAAAGAGGCAGCGAGTCCACTGTTGTAGACTGGTTCTGCTGGGGGCAGCAATTCCTGGTACATCAAAGGAGGAAAGAGGCAGCGAGTCCACTGTTGTAGACTGGTTCTGCTGGGGGCAGCAAATTCCTGGTACATCAAAGGAGGAAAGAGGCAGCGAGTCCACTGTTGTAGACTGGTTCTGCTGGGGGCAGCAAATTCCTGGTACTGTACAATCAAAGGAGGAAAGAGGCAGCGAGTCCACTGTTGTAGACTGGTTCTGCTGGGGGCAGCATGTGTGAGGTGCAAACGACACACTGATGTCTGTGACTGGGTTGGTGGTCCATCAGTCTGACAGCGACCTGGTCGATCTGAAACAGACATGCGTGTGCGCTTGATTGTGTGTGTGTGTGTGTGTGTGTGTGTGTGTGTGTGTGTGTGTGTGTGTGTGTGTGTGAGAGAGAGAGAGAGAGAGAGAGAGAGAGAGAGAGAGAGAGAGAGAGAGAGAGAGATTCTTACGCTTTTTTTTTTTTTTTTACTGAAGGACAAATATTTTAGGTGACTTGTCTGTCTTTCAGTTTCATCTTCATAGAGATGACGACAAGAAAGCAACAACAACATAGCAGAGAGAGAGAGAGAGAGAGAGAGAGAGAGAGAGAGAGAGAGAGAGAGAGATTATATACTCTGTGCGTCCGTGCATGTGTCTGATTCTTCTGTCCGTGGAACTGAGTTAGGAAGGTTTTTATGTTGTTGATGCTGTCCTCTTCTGGGCCACTTCAGTGGCAGTGCACCCACGCCGCTCATTCCCACTCCCCGTCCACAGCCACAGCCCGGTCAGTTCCGCCGCAGCCCTGGCACCGGCAATCCACAAGGAGCAGTCAGCGTCAAGTCGTCAGGTGGCAACCCACGGAGGAGGCACTGCACTGCTGCCGAGTCACTTCAGTGGTGTTCCGTGGCACCTGTTCTGATCTAACAGACGCAGGACACCACCTACTACATCCCCTACTGACAACAAAATGAGCTTCCTCCGACAGCCGCCATGACACCGGTGACCCCGAAGGAATCAAATCAAGACCACAGACATGGGGAGGGAATAGAAACTGAGTTCACGATGAGAACAGGGCATGAAAAGCCACAACATTTAATATGAAAAAAATGGTGATTGATGATCATGAAGAAAATGCTACGGATGTCCATTCCGGTTTGAGTCTGCATGACAGGGCTGCACTTCTACTTTCATAATATATCCCAGCGTTAACCAGGCCCGAGATATACAGACACCTGCAGCGTTGGTCAGAAAATTTGAGCAACACTGTCAGAGACACATCCATTTAGTTCTTGAAACTTGACTATGTGGTCCAAGTCTTCATACTTGAGCCCGTAGAGAGCTCAACCCAGGAGCCAGTCGGAGCAGAAAAATCTCACATGGCTCTCATGGGAATCGAACCCATGACCTCCCAGCCGGGAGTCAGCGACGCTAACCACTTCGCCGCGGCTGGTGAGTTTGAAAGCTCAATTTGTTTTTATGAACACTTGCTCACAAAATGCTTGAAACATACACCAGCCCCACAAAGCCGCCAAAAGCAACAACCAGCCACACATATACGCGAATGTGCGCACAAAGTAGAGAATCTCTCTCTCTCTCTCTCTCTCTCTCTCTCTCTCTCTCTCTCTCTCTCTCTCTCTCTCTCTCTCTCTCTCTCTCTCTCTCTCTCTCTCACACACACACACACACACACACACACACATACACATACAACCCCCCCCCCCCCCACACACACACACACACACACAGGTACTCATGCTTAATGTTGTTAATGCACAAAGACATTGATGCGTTTGTGCCCACTCAATCAGTCACGTGGAGACACGAACACGTATAAGTTTAGATATGCTTACTGACTGTAGCCCACAGTGACTTCTAAACAGTAATTCTGTGTGTTTGTCAGTCC
>JADBJO010002118.1:247500-255000 GCA_016801955.1 Conus betulinus | reverse complement strand
ACACACACACACACACACACACACACACACACACACACACACACACACACACACACACACACACACACGTGCGCTCACACTGACACACCTCTTCTCCCTGCTCATCGGTCTTGCACCTCTGTGTGTTGGCACAAGAGATTCACTGCCTGGCTGTGACCTCAGCCCCCGTGATGGAACGATCTATTTCAGATCCAAAGTCAAACTGTTTTACCCATCGATCCACTCGACTGCCTGCCCGGGAGTGGCTTCCCTTTGCCTTGGGATTTGGATGGCTGGAAGTGAAATCCAAAAATGATGCGCGATCCGTTTTCCTAGAGGGGTGGGGGGGGAAGGGGGCGGGGGGCTTGATGTTATGTAAACGTCGATGGCACAAATTTACAAGAACGGTCGCTCCCTCCCTCCCCCCTCCCTGCCCTACTTCCCGCTCCCGCCCTTCCAAAATCGAGTCTGGTGAACGAATATTGCTCTTTCCAGGGAAAATGGTATACTATCGTTCGAAGATCTAGTCAGACACAAGCGGAAACTGTGCTCATTGAAATCCAAAGTGACACATGCTAGGCGCCTTACAAGTTACAGCCGTTTAGATCATTTGTGCAGCTAATCATTAACCCTAAGAATATAAATTATTTTCCTCATATTCTCCTATATACTGGACGGGTGTGATACATCGTCACACACCTGTTTGATTTTCTGTTTTGAACATACAGGTAAACTGACGGTGGTGTATATTTGTTTTGGTGTGTGCACAAATCCAAAGACCAGGAGCATGCAAGTAGGGATAGATTTGTTCATATCTTCCCAGACACATCCGTTGGACCGAATGTCTCCAGTGCTTCAAGTATGAACCAAGCACTAAGTCTAAAGGTGAATACGTTGAAGCAATGATGCTGGTAACCAAATCCGACGATGACAAGGATTTCAGAGGCTCGTAACTACGTTTGAATGATTGCTGTCGTCAATAACTTACCTATGGATGAAAAGAGATTTAAAAAAAAAAAAAAAGGGGGGGGGGGGGGGGGGGGGCGTGACTTTTGCTGCATAGCGGACTAAGATTAGATCTACATCGAAAGAGAGAGAGAGAGAGAGAGAGAGAGAGAGAGAGAGAGAGAGAGAGAGAGAGACAGAGACAGAGACAGAGAGAGACCGAGAGAGAGAGAGAGAGAGAGAGAGAGAGAGAGACAGAGAGGGGGGGGGGGGGGGGGGAGAGATGGGTCATTTCATTCGGTGTTGTTCATAACCCAGCCGACAGCATGGATACATCAGGGCTGTTAACTTGCAAAATTATCGATTCCTTGAAGAAGAAGAAGAAGAAGAAGAAGAAGAAGAAGGAGGAGAGGAGGAGAGAAGGAGAAGGAGAAGGAGATAATGACGACGAAGTAATTCATGACAAAGAGCAAACATTAAAAATGCTAATAAATAATAAACAAAAGCAGATAAATATATTCTAGAAACTAGAATAAACTGATAACTGCCAAAAAACAACGTTGCTATTCGTACCGGAACCATTACCAGCCACAAAAAATATGATGATGATGATGATGATGATGATGATGATGATGATAATAATAATAATAATAATAATAATAATAAATGGCTGAAGGAATTATGTTGTCTGCAACAGACCAGTGCTAGTGGCTCAAGTATGAAAGAGAATCGAAGCCATCTTTGTAAAACACACTGGAGCAGGCAGCCAACGCAGGCCACAAAACAAACAAACAAACAAACAAACAAAGCTGTAATCGCATGGCAATACACACGCCCAGCCTAAATGCACTTTATAAAACTGTCATCATGTGGCAATTCGCATCCAGTCCGAATACGATAAGGAAATTGGGCATTGCATAGCAACTATGCATTCAGCCCAAATACATGAAAGAAAAAAAAAAAAACATACCCCTCCAAAAACAAACAAACAAACAAAAAACCACCTGTCATTGCACATCAATGTAAAGAGTAAAACGCAAAATCAGGCCTTTAGAATGAGACGACAAACTGAGTCACGATCACATATGCCCCTTTTTTCTCCTCTTTTTATCTCCTTTTCTTTGATGTGATAAAAAAAACCCCGCACAATTCAATATTCATTACTTAAAAAAATCTCAACAGTATAGAAAAAATGTTAATGGAAAAAATGCCTTTAAAAAAAATCTTAACGGGGTAGAAAAAAAAAAAAAAAACAACAACAACAACAACAACAACAAAAGAAAAAACAGGCAACGGTGTAGACACGGGACAGCACGCCTGTTTCATTCAGGAGCGCGTCAGTGCACACGACCCTGCGCGCGCGTAAGGTCAATGATCACGCATGTTGGCACGCTCAAGAGGCCATGAATACGTACGACAACGCACGCGTGCTCATTACCATGTCAATATAATCATATGCCCGTCACTCCTCCCCCATCTCCATGCCCTCTCCCCCTCCCCCGTCTCCTCACTCCCCCCCCCCCCCCCTCCAACCCCCCCCACCCTACCCCCAAACAAGTTTGAAAACAAAGACGACTTTGTGGGGGATACGTACAAGTGATAAAAAGCCATAGATCAGGTCAGCTTACAACAAATAAGAGGGAATAATCCTTTAATTTTAAAAAAAAAGGGAAAAAAAACAACTGCCCGAGTTGCAATGATGTTTGAAAGCGTACACAGCGCAGACGACTCGCCCGTCTCGTGCCATCCGTGATGCACGTGCAAGGTATGTTCAGTGTTAATCCTGTTCACGTGATCTGCATGATACCGCACATGACAGCCAGTGGTGCGAGTATGTGTGTGAACGGGTTAGGGTCATATCGACTCTGCGGTCAGAAAAGACGTGTACGCTATTATTAATTTCAAAAACGTACAGTCAGTCTATAATCTTTTCGTCACCCATGAGGTTATAATCTCCTTCCCTCCTTTTTTTTTTTCCGCAATGAACTTATAACTTCATTTCCCCCCACAATACGTCTACTATTTTCAAGAGCCTCCTTTTCTCGCGTTCTACTCTCTTTCTTCTTATCTAATACTTATATTTGATCTAAGGAAGATAACTTCCTTCGTGCTGTTTAAGACAAACGATTTCCATAAAACAAATTTAAAATGTAATTAACAGCGCATCAAAAAAAAAAAAAAAAAAAACCGTAGACAAACAAATCACAAGACAAAACACACGACGCGTTTCGACCTTTTATGTGTTTTTTCAGGCAAGATACAACAAGCATTGAGGACAACGAAAATGAACGACCGATCACTTCTCTTCATCTCCTTCAGCGCAAGATGGGCGTTGACTAGATTTGGTTCCATTAGTCAGAAATCATTATAGTTCTTTGATTTCCAGATGTATCTGTACCACCTTGTAACGTCCGGGGATCTGCGGTGGTGCTACATTGTCATGTGTTTGTTTCATCCATTTAATTGTCTAGAAAAAGCGACCACTTTAATTTTCTATCCCCTGATATGCTGATATACGCAAATCAGTCACATTTGTTGACGGTATTATGGTGTCCATTTTGTCCCTTATGTGCTAAAGTTTTGATTGTAGAATGAATCCTGACGTACAATTCGATAAGGATTGACAGTCGATTGTCAAATGGACTTTGCAAGCAAACAAGCAAGCAAACAAGCAAGCAACCAAACAGACAAACAAACAAATAAACAAACCAAGATAATGAGACAGTGTGAGAGGTCAGAAAAGGGTGCTATCCTCCTTCGACCGATTTACCTAATTAATGCTTCCTGTTGTTGGAGGTAAAACTAATTGATACAGAATTAGCAGCAAAGATGAATGAGAGAAAAACGAACTAAAGGCGATCATCTCGATGAGAACAAAAGATTTACATGAATACTACATAGCTGCCACATGCAACAGTCACTCTCACATATTTACACAGATTGATGAAGGACGAGCCATGTTACTTGCCCTTAAGTGCTCAGGGCTCAGATGTCCTTAGCGAACAAGTACTTAGGAATGAAGAAACCCCCTTCTCTCGCTGTGACAAGCCCCCAAATAAAGAGTTCCATACAGTTCGGGTTTAATTTAGCATGAATTTGATGTCACAATCAGTGAAGTTCAGAAGTGTAATGTGAAGTCGTAGAAACACTAATCTTTTTCATTTGTTTCGGTTTGTGAAAATCCCTGTTGACCAGGAGGTCCATTTGAAAGATTGGAGCATGTGAAAAAATTCCATCGAAACGGACACGAATTTATTTGTGAGTTAGCTTAATGTTTCTGAAACAATGCTTTTCTGTTTAAATCTGAAACACACACACACACACACACACACACACACACACACACACACACACACACACACACACACACACACACGCACGCACACACGCACGCACACACGCACGCACGCACGCACACACACACTCGCACGCACGCACGCACGTACACACGCACGACAATTAATTTGGCGTGAATGTGATTTCACAAACTGCGATGTTATGAGACTTAATTCCCAGGTCATAAACACACGGAGTCAGGTCATAAACACACGGAGTCAGGTCGGTTTGTTTGGTTAAACTTTCAGTTGTGCAAATAGCCAGTTGTACAGCACTGTTCAAAACTAGTTACAGGTCGGTTTGTTTGGTGAAACTTTCAGTTGTGCAAATAGCCAGTTGTACAGCACTGTTCAAACTAGTTACAGGTCGGTTTGTTTGGTGTAACTTTCAGTTGTGCAAATAGCCAATTGTACAGCACTGTTCAAAATAGTTACAGGTCGGTTTGTTTGGTGTAACTTTCAGTTGTGCAAATAGCCAATTGTACAGCACTGTTCAAAATAGTTACGGGTCGGTTTGTTGGGTGAAACGTTCAGTTGTGCAAATTGCCAATTGTACAGCACTGTTCAAAATGGTTACAGGTCGGTTTGTTTGGTGTAACTTTCAGTTGTGCAAATAGCCATTTGTACAGCACTGTTCGAAATAACCGTTCGCAAGGACGAGTTTAAATGTGCTTGAACAAATGATCAATATCTTTCACACACACACACACACACACGCACACGCACACACACTCACACACACACACACACACACACACACACACACACACACACACACACACACACACACGTACGCACAAATGCGCACAAGTACGCACGCACGCACGTACGCACGCACACACTTATACATACAGAGAGAGAGAGAGAGAGAGAGAGAGAGAGAGAGAGAGAGAGAGAGAGAGAGAGAGAGAGAGAGAGAGAGAGAGAAACGCATATACATACTCACACACAGACACACAGACACACACAAACACACACGCACACACACACGCGCGCGCGCGCACGCACACACGCACACACACACACACACACACACACACACACACACACACACACACACACACACACACCACAGACGGGCAGACAGACAGAGAGACAGAGAAGGAAAGAGACAGACAGAAACACATAGACACAAACAGACACAGAAAGACAGACACCCAAACAGATAGACAGACAAAAAGACAAATAGAGTGAGTCAGAGAAAGAGAAGAGAGAGAAGAAGACAGAAACACAGAGAGAGAGTCTTATATCAAGGAAGTGGAGAGGGGGTAAAAAAGGAAATCCTACTCAACTTAGGATAAAATAAAAACAAAAACAAAAACAAATAACTCCCGTCTTAATGAAAAACCGCTTTTGAAATGGTTCTGCACAATTTTCAGCCTGATGTGACTTGATTCACCTCACATCACTTTCCCCACGCCTTCCAAATACCCAGTAAGGTCGATCATGAAAGTGAAGAAGCGATCTTTTCACATTCAAGCCGAAATTTATTAGGAACTTGCCACTTGGTTTGCCTCCAGGATCATTTCAGCCAATAATTATTGATCCTTTCGTTTCTTATGAATTTGGAAGTTAACGCTTGATTGAATGATCGACATTTTAAGTTGACGCTTCTTTTCCAACCACGCCTACTTTATTACAGCAATGAAAGTCTCATTGATGTGTGTGTGTGTGTGTGTGTGTGTGTGTGTGTGTGTGTGTTATCACATGGTCTCATCTTCTCCAGTGTATCATCTCTACGCTCCCATTTTGTTTCCCTAAACGCAGCTACACGTGTCGCGATCCTAATGCAAGCACTCCAAATGGTGCAATCAAGTCTGCCCTGGACAACCCACCGGAGGAGACACTGCGTTGCTGCTAAGTCACTTAGATGATTTTCAGCCTTGCCTCTCCTGATCCAGGTTACCTAGAACACTACCTACTGAGCCTTCTGAGCATTAGCATAGGAATTTGCTAATGCGTGTATCATTGTCTGAAAAGCAACCAAAGCAAGAGATGATGAGTTATGTTTGGGAAGGAACTACTCAATGAATATTGACAACCAAACCAGAAGACGTCCTATCAACTGCTGCTTTATTTTCAGGATTGCAGCTGGACTTTGGAGACCAACAGGACACATATCACGTAAAGATGGCGCTGAGAGTGACGTAATGCTAATGGAGCGTGCTGGGATGTGGACATGTTTTGATATACATGATGAAATGTTCAAACAACGTTTGGCCCATATTGACAGGCGGTGGATTGGGTTCTTCATTGAAACAGAACCTGACTTCTTTTCTTCTGTCGTTCATTCCACATCCCACCTCTGACGTTTCAGCTGTCCAGAGCGTTTACTCTCAGAAACCAATACATGTATCAGGTTCAAACATTGATGACAAGTTGCTCCCTTTTCCGAATTGTATTTGTCATAACTTCTTTACTTTCAAAGCCAAACCGCTTCATCTCCCTATACGCCTCTAGCAATCCCTCCAACGCGTCTTTCGCTGCCAATTGGAAAGAGAATGATTTATTGATACAGTTTTTATCTTTTATTTTCCTTCCTCGTCTCAACTGCTGAGAGAGAGAGAGAGAGAGAGAGAGAGAGAGAGAGAGAGAGAGAGAGAGAGAGAGAGAGAGTGCACATCCAACACACGAGACAGAAGGGTGTGCCCTGTTCGCCATGCTGCTGATCAGACGTATTCCGCGCTCAGTTTTCCTCAGCCAATAACCACGCCACACTGGCATAATCGGTCTCATGAGCTGGGAATTAGGCTCCATTTTTAAACAGTGTGAATCTGATGTGATGTGAAGTTGATAGCGTGAACTCTGAAGCTCAGAAGCGCAGTGTCCAGGTTATGAAATCGGGAAGTTGGGCTCAGTGTCATATTATGCGGTTGCAATGCAATAGACTGAAAGGAACATTTTGGAACCGGTATATAGTAACAGGCAACAGCAAAAGTGAGTTGCAAACACAATCCGGTTCAATTACAATTTCACCTTCACTACGTTGTAGGCTGAGAGAGAGAGAGAGAGAGAGAGAGAGAGAGAGAGAGAGAGAGAGAGAGAGAGAGAGAGAGAGAGAGAGAGAGAGAACACGTGTAAGAAGAATGCAGGAGGGGATTGCCCATTTGGATGAAAAGTGTTTTTGATGGTCGAACACCAGCAAACGTTATAGATCCGCCGAGACTTCACCAACATAATACCACATGCGCCATCAGCACGGGAACGTTGGCATTTCATACCCAAATGTTTGGCCATGATT
>JADBJO010002118.1:235000-240000 GCA_016801955.1 Conus betulinus | reverse complement strand
GCGGTCACGTCGCTCTCTGATGACATGGCCAGTCACGTCACTCTCTGATGACATGGCCAGTCACGTCACTCTCTGATGACATGGCCAGTCACGTCACCAGTCTCTCGCTGATGACATGGCCAGTCACGTCACTCTCTGATGACATGTCCATCACGTCATTCTCTGATGTTAAGAAGCGATGTGAAGTCAAGCGGGAATTTACGGAAAACTGGCCACAATTTCTGCTGAGATACTGCCACCAAGATGGTTATTCAACTATTTTGACTATGTATTTTTTTCGCTCATTTATTGTCATGCTTAATTGAAATTAGTGCATAATGATATACATGTCAGCATTCTTTATCCAGATTTCTTCTCCCTGCATTTCCACTCTAAAGCGAAAAAAATGTCTCATTGTTGAATTTTGTGTTGTTGTTAAAATCTGTGTCCTCTCAAGGGTGTTTTATATTTTACACCATTCATTTTGATCTCCTCCACACAATGGCATCTGTCGTATCCTTGGAGTTCACGACATGCAATTATTATCATGTCAGCATGAGGACAACCCACCAGAGGAGTCACTGCAGCGCTGCTGAGTCACTTACTTGATCTTGAGCTGTGCCTGTTCTGATACACAATTCTTCAGATCCCACCAGAGGTGACATTGTAGCGCTGCTGAGTCACTTACTTGATCTTTCAGCTGTGCCTGTTCTGATACACAATTCTTCAGATCCCACCAGAGGTGACATTGTAGCGCTGCTGAGTCACTTACTTGATCTTGAGCTGTGCCTGTTCTGATGAACAATTCTTCAGATCCCACCAGAGGGGACATTGTAGTGCTGCTGAGTCACTTACTTGATCTTCAGCTGTGCCTGTTCTGATACACAATTCTTCAGACCCAGCTTTAAGCCCTTCTGCATCAGCAACAGTTGAGGACCTAGTGGTAGGGCACACTGTTTTTGGGAGCGCCACCATTTCCATTCGACGACAGCCCCACGAGCTTGCCCTGTTTGACAGTGTCATCATAGACGAGGATTGGAGGTGACATCAATACTGGGATCACCACCAAGAACACAGCACGAAGAATGTGAGAGTTTTGAAGTTTCTGAAGGAGACACGTGAAAGTGCTATTTTTAGATCTCATTGTTTTATAATATTGCATGACTAGGTGTGTATTATGCTTCTTTTCTTCGTCGTAGTATACCTTGGAGTCAAGCAGCCCCGAGAGATACAGACACTTGCAGTACTGGTTAGGATAATAATCAATACAGTCGACGACACGTCCGTTAGGTAAATGGCACCCAACGTTTGTGATGGTGCTACAATAGATCTCTCTCTCTCTCTCTCTCTCTCTCTCTCTCTCTCTCTCTCTCTCCCTCTCTCCTCTCTCCTCTCTCTCATCTCTCGTGTGGTGCTACACATTAGATTCTCTCTCTCTCTCTCTCTCTCTCTCTCTCTCTCTCTCTCTCTCTCTCTCTCTCTCTCTGTCTGTGTCTGTCTGTCTGTCTCTCTCCTCTCTCTCTCTCTGTCAGTCAGTCTCTGTCTGTCTGTCTCTCTCTCTCCTCTCTCTCTCTCTCTCTCTCTCTCTCTCTCTCTCTCATCCCTCTCCTCTCTCCTCCCTCTCTCTCTCTCGTCTCCTCTCTCTCTCTCTCTATGAAATAACTTATTTGACCTGCGAGGATGGCATAACAATAGAACAAATGATTAAAACAAGATGGAATAGGAACAGTAGCAAAGAGAAATAGGGATTAAAACAACATCACAACGGAAAAAAAATAATAAATCAGTTGCCACGTGAAACAATGTCACCTATGTACATTCACGCAAAGGAAAGAAGGGCACGCAATGGTGATCATTCTGCCTTCACTCAGAGTTCAAAGGTCAGAATGGCACACAGCCCCGGCATGACTGAGAGGAACTCATTTTCTCACTGCAAATAAAGCCCCGTTCCCTCACGGTTCAGGTTTGACCTGGCGTGAGATTGATCTCCCAACCTGTGGCGTCCTAAAGCCAGGTCATAAACACACACAGTCATTTCACCTCGCTTTGTTTGCTTTAAGGACCAGCCGTCCAAAGAGGACATCGTAGAACTGAGAACTCTCAAAAACAACCGTTCATGGAGGCAACCTTTTGGTGTGCTCGAGGAAATGTCTGATTTATTCAAATTAAGACAGAGAGACAGACAGAAAGATAAACACACACACACACACACACACACACACGCGCGCGCGCGCGCGCGCGTGCACACACACACACAGACTGAGAGAGAGAGAGAGAGAGAGAGACAGACAGACAGACAGACAGACAGACAGAGACAGAGACAGACAGACAGACAGACAGAGGGTCAGACAGGTAGACAAACAAACAGAAAAGTCACAGACAGCAGAGAACCCCCCCCCCCCACACACACACACACACACACACACACACACCCATCATCCCCCCTCCCCCCCCCCCCCCCCCCCCCCAAAAAAAAAAAAAAAAAAAAAAAATTAAAAAAATGAAGGAGACAGGCAGAAACGCAGAGTCGTATATCACGAAATTGGAGGGGGAAAACCGCATGACTCATCTTTAAACAGGAGAACGAACCGCTCCTGTGTTCATGACAAATCCCTTTTTTAATTGATTCTGCCCCAATTTTCAGCCTCACGAGACTCGATCTACAACACATCACTTTCTCCTCGCCATCCACTTGCCGTGTAAGGTCCATCATTAAAGTTGAGAAGCGACGTTACTAGTCAGGTCGGAAATGACCACGAACTGCTGGTAATTCTTCTCCAGTGGGACTTTTTAAGCAGCGAACATTCAGAATAAGTAAGGGTACATCATTCAAGAAAGCGATCACATCACACACACACACACACACACACACACACACACACACACACATTAACGCGCGCAAACATTTGTGCACGCACACATACACAAACGCATGCATTCGCGAATACACACACACACACACACACACACACACACACACACACACCTCCTGTGTGTGTGTGTGTGTGTGTGTGTGTGTGTGTGTGTGTGTGTGTGTGTGTGTGTGTGTCTTTCTGTATGTTTGTCTGTATCTGTATGTGTGTGCATCTGTTCTTGTGTCCGACTATGCAATGTCTGAGATCATGTAGATATAACAATTCTATTAGACACGTATTGAAAAAATGATACTGATTGGAAATGAAACTCGTCCACAATACATATCTGTATCAGTTCAAAGTGTTAAAACGTTCTCCCAAGTAACTGTGATAGCAAACATAATTCTGTTTAAATCACATATAATTTCCGTTTTCATAGCAGTTTGCCAGTTCTTTACATATTTAAGAAAAATATTCAAGGACCTGAATGGAGAAAAGACTTACAACAATGACAAGGAACGCACAGTGTCCGACAAATGTAACACTTTCACAACATCAAAGGGTGCCAGAGGCAGCATGTATGAATGAGCAGTACCTAAGGATGCCAGCCACGCATGCATTATTGTTTAAAAACGCCATTAGAGCAGGAGATGATGAATCATGTATGAGAATGGACTACTTACAGAACCTGACAACCAAACCAGAAGATTTCCAATCAGTCGCTGCTTTATCTCCAAGATTGCTGCTGAGCAGAACATGCAGGTTGACAGGACGCACATTTCATGTCTTGATGGCGTTGAGAGTGAGAACATAGTAATGGAAGCTAGGGGTGTGGGAATGTTTTGAGATACATATATATATATATATATATATATATATATATATATATATATATAGCTGAACAATTAAGTAGCGGGGGAAACAAGTGCAGGCCAACCATTTTTCCACCATTATAGTAATGACTTGGCAAAGATTTGAAAAGTGAAAAAAAACTGAAGAAAATGGGAAAATATAAATCTCATATATATATATATATATATATATATATATATATATATATATATAATTATAACAAAGCTTGTTCCTATGTCATAGATTGTAGAAATAGGGGCTGATAAGCAGTCATATCTATAGTGGTAGATGATTCTGCCTAACTAACAACATGTGCTTGAGTGGGTGAATGGGGATAATAAATGCTTCTCAAAATGAACCTTGTGCAAGCTTATAGTCTCCGAGGGGAGACAAACTCCAATGGGAGGAAGCTCACTAACATATAACTCCTGGTCATATAACTCCTGGTCAGATACCGGTATTTCGAAACCTGATTGTTTCTCCTCAGTGACCGCGGAAAGTGGCAAATTGACTCCTCTACCTTTTCGGTTTTAAGAAGAGTGCGATCCCAGAAAAAGGCTGGTGTGCAAATACCGTAGTGTGTTTGTTGAGCTTTCAACAAAGCAACCATAGGTGTCAACTAAGAAGCAAAAGAAGATCACAAAAGAGCAAAACAAGCTACATTTTCTTGTGAAAAGTAGAAAATATAAAAAGATAACCTCTTAAGACACAAGTGCCGAGGGCCAGTTCTTGGAATGAATCCGCAAGGGACTAAATTACAATAAACTAATAAAATTCCAAGGAAGTACCGAGCACCATTCCAGCAACTTACAGAGCAGCTTGGTGTTGCAATGACTGCAAAAATATTGAATTATAAACAAAGCTTGCTCTTATGCCCCTATTTCTACAATCTAAGACATAAGAGCAAGCTTTGTTTGTAATTCAATATATATATTGCAGATATGAATGCTTATCTCCCCCTATTTCTTCAATCTAAGACAAAAGAGCATGTTTTGTTTGTAGTTGTATATTTCTTGCAGGCATTGCAACACCAAGCTGCTCTGTAACTTGCTGGAATGGCGCTCGGTTACGTATCCTTTGAATTTATTAGTTTATATATATATATATATATATATATTATATATATATATATATATATATATATATATATATATATATATTGGGGGGGTGCTGTTGGATTCTTTTTCGAACCCTTGGCGGTCGGAACACCACAGAATTATGGACTGTGGTGTGTGTCTCTATCTGACGCCAAGAGCACAGACACAATCAGCCGTGTCTCCCTGATGAGTCCGATCCAGCGGACGAAAGGCCTCG
>JADBJO010002118.1:220000-230000 GCA_016801955.1 Conus betulinus | reverse complement strand
AAAAAAAAAAAAATGCAAGTCTGGCCAACAGTGTTGGGAATTTGGGCTTGGAAGAGAAAGTCCTCCCATCGATGTTGATTCAAGGGGCTCTTCAGCCTATAAAACGTTTCGGCATTTCTGATAAGAAGAGGTCTAGAACTCTAAAGACAATGGCATAGGCAGCTGGAAAGAGTTACCGTCGGATCTGGTCGAGGAATGTCGTAAAGCTTGCGTTTCACCATCAAACAGATTCCTGAGAGCAACGGCAATAAGACATCTGGTTGAAAGGCACGCGTGGGACCCACCCACCCCAGTGCTGTTTGAATACCCGCAGCACCAGGGAAAACAGCCTGACCGCAATAGGGATTCTCAGGTTACTCACCAGGATGTTACCCAGTCTCCCCAGAGTTCAGTGAGTTCATGGCCGAATAAATGTCGGGGGGGGGGGGGGGGGGGGGGGGGGGGGGGGGGGGCCTGCTGTCAGGCTTTCCCTAAGTAATCAAAGTAGTTTTTTTTTTCAACAGCATATACATAAAGGCAATCCGCTCAAAAGGAATCAACGAACGAATCAACGAACAACGATTCACAATTACTGTTTCAGGCAGAAGTCTGATCATTGACTTGAAAGATTTTCTTTCCCTTTAAACTACTGCCAGTATTGTCATTTCTACATTTTCAATTTTAGCCATGTGTTGAAACGTTTGTCAATGGTCAATCTGTTTTTTGGACGACAACAGCCATATGTTGAAAAGTTTGTCAATAGTCAATCTGTATATTGTACAGTAAAAGCCATTTGTTGAAAGGTTTGTCAATAGTCAATCTGTATATTGTACAGTAACAGCCATTTGTTGAAAAGTTTGTCAATGGTCAATCTGTATATTGTACAGTAACAGCCATTTGTTGAAAAGTTTGTCAATGGTCAATCTGTATATTGTACAGTAACAGCTATTTGTGAAAGGTTTGTCAATGGTCAATCTGTATATTGTACAGTAACAGCCATTTGTTGAAAGGTTTGTCAATGGCCAATCTGTATATTGTACAGTAACAGCCATTTGTTGAAAAGTTTGTCAATGGTCAATCTGTATATTGTACAGTAACAGCCATTTGTTGAAAAGTTTGTCAATGGTCAATCTGTATCAAGGCCATATCAAATCCAATGTTACCTATCGTTCCACACACACGCGCACCCACACACACACACTGGATATAATGTTACACAACTTTACTAAGTTTTAAAAACTTCGCTAAGTTTAGTAACACTTTTTTATTACCACAGAGCAAACGACAATAGTTAAATACGACTTTATACATGTAAATTGTTTTGGTATAAACTTATTTCTAATATCATCATATTTGGTGCATTTCATTACAAAATGAAATTCGTCGCCAAGGTCATTCTGGTCGCAGTCCCGACAAAATCGTTCATCATGAGGTATTCCAAATCGTCTGCCAGTTTCGATCATGAGTTTATGATTACCACAGCGGAACCGAATTAGTGGGTATATATAAACATCAGGCAACATTTCAATATATTTTTCACGGCAAAAACTCTGTTTTAAAATTCCTGTAAAATAAACACTTATTACTAGATTCTAAAGCATCGTTCCAAGCACGTATGTAAACATCTTCTAATGAATTACGAACATTTCTACAGATACTATGAACAGACGAAAACTTTTGTGTCTCCCACACAAAGTCGAATCCTGTTTCGATAAGGATGTTCCGTATACACATCAACCAGCTAGATGTAAAACCCTGATTTCTGTATAAATCATATAATACTTGATACAATCTAGATGAATATTTGTTCGTTTGTGGTGAAAAGTAAGTAAGGATGACCAGAATTTTATCATTCGTGCATATACTTGAACTGAAACAGGATACATTCCTAGTTCTCCATATATTAGTTCTGTTTTAGTAGAACGATTTAAATGAAAAAGATGCTTAAAAAATTTAAGCTGAAGCACAGGCAGACCATTGACTGGTATAAGTCCAGTACAATGTTTATAGGCAAATTTTGAAATCTTGCCATCTTTAGCAAAGAAAACATTGCACATTGCGCTTGGTCATACAAATACTTCTTACATTTATAAAAATTTCCTGTTCTGCTAAAGATTATACCTAAATATTTGAAAGTGTGTACTATTTCTATGGACTGGTTTTTGAACTTTAGTTTTTTTCTAGGATTATTGCGTCCATTAAAGACTACACCCTTTGTGAAGTAAGTCCAGGACCGTGCCGAAGACGGATTGTTCCAGATCAAAGGCTGATACCTTATCCCCCGGCATTACCTCAGTCTCTCCGTGGACCCAACCTGCCTTCCTTCCACCTCGCTCTGCCGCCCCCACCCCCACCCCCAAAACCCCCCCCCACCCCTACCCTCTACCCTTACCCCCGCCTCTTCTCACACACTGTTCCTGCTCATCATCTGGCAGCCCGGTGTTGGCACAAGAGATCCACTGCCTGGGCTTCCAGCCCGCCACCTAATGGAGCGATTTACTTCTGTTCCCACGTCAAACCTTCCCTCCCTTTGATCTTCCTGGAGCCTTGGACGAGAGTGGCTTCCCTTTGTCTGCGATGTTTGAGGACTGGCACTGGAAGTTAACATGGGGGCACGACGTATCGCTTTTCACGAAGGGAGGTGAAGGTGGAGGGGGGGGGGGGGGGGTGTCATGCTAAGGCTAGTAAATGGCACACATCACTAGAGTAAATTCGTTCACCGAAATCTAAAATGGTGAAATATGTTCTTCTTTCGAAAGAGAAGGTTGCAATATCATGAAAGAAAACTGTCTGTGAATGGCCTACAATGATAAGAGTGCGTGCCTCCTGAAATCTGACAGGACACATGCAATTTTATTTGTGTGTGGAGGAAAACTGAGGGTCGATTCAATCACGTTTGTGTTGAACATGTTGGCGCTCATCGTCTGAACTCAACAATCAAATCTGTTTTTCTGTACGTGTCCTGACGATTACCGGAATGTATGATATCTCTCGATACACTTACTCAAGTTTCGCTTCTGCCTATACTGACAAAACTGAAGTGACATTTTTTTTCTACAAACACAGGTCGCATCGATGTCCAAGTAGGGACTGATGTTTTCACATCTCCCTGAAACATCCTTTGACAGAAAGAGTTCAATACTTACAACTATGAGCCAAGGAAAACATTTTGACCATTGAATATTTTTCATGCATGGCTGCCATCACATCAGAAGTTTACAACTGTTTTTTGAAAGAGACCACAATCACTGTCAATTTATTTACCAGGGTAAACGGTTTTTCTTAAATAATGGCCTGACCATAACTTTCTGTCAAATAACACCTTATTTTAATTGAAAAAAAAAAACAAAAACAAACGACATCCCACACACCCCGCTTCCCCGCCACAGCTTATCTCTGCAGCTGGCTAAAGTAATCCATTGTCTTGGATTCTATCCCCCCTTCCCCCTCCCCCTCCCCCCTCCCCCCCCCCCTCCCCCCCCCCCCCGCCTGTTTAAGTAATCCATTTAAAATCATAGACAACTGCTGTTTGTCACTGATGCTGTTGTCGTCTGACCAGCAGCGACACACTGCTCCAGAAGGGTTCTCTTTTTGCCACGATCCCTTGATGAACTGGGTGTAAAGTCATCATGTCACATATTTCGTCGTCATTACATAAGGACTGATGTTGCCAAACTTGGTTTGCAGTTGGCACTCAAGCTCATCTCCCTATGAAGAAAATGGCTAATATACCGGAATATCTGTTACCTGGTTAAATTGGTATTAATCCAGAGATCTGCGATAGATTACGTCTTATGTTTCCAGACCAACACTCAAAAATTCATCATCTCATCCAAAGGTTGACTCTGCATGACAGAAGTCTGATACCTCCTCTACTGATAGTCCCACACTATCCCTCACCTCTACTGCCAGTGCCACACTACCCTTCACCCTCTTACCAACTCCATATCCCTCTACTGACAGTCCCGCACTATCCGACACCTTCTATTGACAGTGCCACACTATCCCTCACCTCTACTGACAGTCCCACACTATCCCTCACCTCTACTGACAGTGCCACACTATCCCTCACCTCTACTGACAGTGCCATACTATCCCTCACCTCTACTGGCAGTGCCACACTATCCCTCACCTCTACTGACAGTGCCACACTATCCCTCACCTGTACTGACAGTGCCACACTATCCCTCACCGTCTACTGACAGTGCCACACTATCCCTCACCCTCTACTGACAGTGCCACACTATCCCTCGCCCCTACTGACAGTGCCACACTATCCCTCACCCTCTACTGACAGTGCCACACTATCCCTCACCCTCTACTGACAGTGCCACACTATCCCTCACCCTCTACTGACAGTCCCACGCTATCCCTCACCCTCTACTGACAGTGCCACACTATCCCTCACCCTCTACTGACAGTCCCACGCTATCCCTCACCCTCCTACCCACTCCTTGTCCCCAGGATCTGGCCCTCAGCCCCTCCACAGTCCTGGCTCTGACTACCACATCGATCTGTCATCTCAGTGACAGTACAAGACATCCACGGTTTGAGACTCCGGCCCGGCCCCTATTGGGAAGGTTCATTTCTCATCCAGTGTTAAGATTTGTTTCTCTGTCGTCTTGTAGACGGTCCAGTCAGGAAGGAAGTCACTGTTACAATCATGGTAAGGTAAGGTAAGGTAAGGTAAGGTAAGGTAAGGTAAGGTCGCCCATAGCCATGGGATTTCTTACACTATGTTAAACCATTTACCAGAGAACTGGATAGTCATTTTACATAAATTATTTAACAAATGTTGGGAATGTGGACAAATTCCCGATAAGTGGAAGACGTCTATTGTGACTCCTATTCTAAAGCAGGGCAAGCCTCGGTCTGAGACGTCTAGTTATAGACCCATTTCAGTCACGTCTCATACTGGAAAAGTCATGAAAAAATAGTAAATTTCAGAATGGCCTATTACTGTGATAAAAATGATGTATTTTCTCTTCACATCAAGCTGGATTTAGAAAAGGACGAAGTACAATTGATCACCTGACACGACTAACTACTCATATTAAGAAACAGTTTTCTAAACGTAAAAGTGTCCTTGCTTCCTTCTTTGATCTTACTAAAGCTTACGATAGAGTGTGGCACAGCCGACTACTGTATAAATTAAAACAAATTGGTCTTTCTGGTCACGTCTACAATTATGTGAAATCCTTTTTAAGTGGGAGACATATAATGACCAAAGTTGGTGTGACTTTATCATCCTCAAGATCTATAGATATGGGAATTCCACAAGGTTCTATTATCTCCCCTTTGTTATTCAACGTAATGCTATATGACTTATGTACATGTTTTTCATCATATACCAAGGTAGCTCAATATGCTGATGACATTGCAATATGGATTAATGTATCTTTAAAGAAAAACAAAATTTACGTCACATAAATTATATTCAGAAGCTCTTTCAGAACGAGCTGGATAAATTAAATAGTTATATGCATTTGAACGGCTTTCAATTCTCTGTTGAAAAGACACATTTGGTTCTCTTTAACAATGGATATAACCCAAGTAACTTGCCTATATTCTTTCTGGGAGGACGGGAAATTTTTTTATAAACTTGAAGTAAAATTTTTAGGCGTCCTACTTACACCAAAACTAAACTGGAAAAAACATATAGACTCGATAGTTTACTAAAGCGGTTAAAAGTTTGAATTTTCTAAAAATTGTCAGTCACTCTCCATGGGGACAGGATCCCAAAGTTTTGTTGCATTTAGCAACCAGTCTTGTTCGATCAAGATTGACTTACGGACAGGGAGGTATTCTTTTCAGCTCCGCGATCGCATTTAAAGAAACTTCAAAGAATTGACAGTAAAGCTGTGTAAAGTTGTCCCTGGGTGTACCTGTGCACACTAAGTCCTCTGAAGTTTATAAGATAGCAGGCCTTTTTGCCACTTGATGAAGAAAGGAAAATAAGTTCTGTAAAATATGTAGTGAGACGGATTGCCGTGGACGACCTTGAAGAGTTAAATACACGATCCGATCCGACATGATTTTCGAAAAATGCACAGAAAAATTCAAATTTAGAGACGCTTCGTTCATATGTTATGTTTCGGACGTTTTTAATTCATCAAAGATTAACCCACACGAGGTAGCGCCTCGCGTACTGTACTGGTTCCGCCGTACCCCCTTGGAACTAACGGAAGTAAAAGTTAACATTTTTTTCTTCTGATCTAAATAAAGCGATGTCGCCGCATGTGTTAGCAGCATCTGTCAAAATTGACATGGAAGAAAAGTTTACTAACTATTTGAAAGTATACACTGACGGCTCAGTTCTTGATGATGGTAGTGCGGGATCTGGCTTTGTAATTCCAGATTACAAAGCTGAAAAATCATATTATTTAGGTAAGGTCATTCCATATTTACAGCTGAACTTGTTGCTGTCCTGATGGCATTAAATTATTTAATTTCCTTGCCAGTCTCAATATTTAATATCCTGTTTTGTGTTGATTCACAGTCAGTATTAAAAAGTTTGCATTGTTTTGAAAATACACAGAGAGAGGAATTATTATTTGAGATTAAGTACATGTTGCACTGTCTTTACATGAAAGGTACTAATGTTGTATTTTCGTGGGTCCCATCGCACACCTCCTTCATTTTTACGATCAAGCAGATAGAGCAGCAAAAAGGGGAGCAAAGAATATATTAGGTAGTATTAAGGTTGACTGTCCTTTGTCACACAAGGAAATTAGTCATATCATCGAAAGGGATTTCTGGAGTCAATACAGATCCTCATCAAAACCTCGTCAGCAAACTCTGTCAAACTTTGTGTCGATTAGCCGACCGGTTTCAGCCTGGCTTTTAGACTTTTATGTAATTCCCTACGAACCAAGTATTGCCAGACTGTTAAGTGTGTATGTCGTGGGGATCTTTCAGTTCAACATGTGATTTTTGATTGTGAACTATCGAAACCCTTTTTGAATGGTGTTATACCAAGCGCTGACACTGGGCATGTTAATGTGTTTGACTTTTTAGATTCGTTGCCAGTTTATTTCTCTTGTTAAATTAACGAGACACCTTTTGGAAAGTCCATTAAGGAACATTTTATAATCATAATCGTAAGTTAGATTACTTTAGTTATTTTTCTCTAATTTTTCATAGTTACTGTCCTATAATTCATCTGTCCTTTATTTTTGTTCTATGTAACCACATCGTCCTACAGCGAAAAACGGACCAGGAACTTCGTTAAAAATCTTTCTTCTGTAAAAAAGTTAAGAGGTGAAAAATGATATCCTATTTCAGAAATTTAAAGATCACGCCAGGTGGGACATCTCTGATTCTCTGATTCAACGCCGTTCATAATTATCGTTTGTGATATTCTGTTGATGATGTAATTGAGTGCTTCTTTAATGGTCCTCTGTCTGTCTGTCTGTCTGTCTGTCTGTCTCTCTCTCTCTCTCTCTCTCTCTCTCTCTCTCTCTCTCTCTCTCTCTCTCTCTCTCTCTCTCTCTCTCTCTCTTTGACCGTTGATAGTTAACTTCGCGTTTTTGATTCACATTTTTTCCATTCTCACGTCATGGCCGATAAGCACTGGATAAATTAAGATTACGATGGGAGAGGCAAGCTAACGAATTTCCGGTGACAGTGATCGAGACTGGCCGTAGATTAACCATTGAACAGAGAGCCATTGTGCTCTACGGTCATTCCAGCTGTCGGCACCCGCCACAACACCAGCGGTGTCTTCTTTACAGCGGGTCTCACCGATCAACGCTGAGGCCGTCATCAGCAGTCTGAGGACCCTGGCAGCGACAGGCGGCCTAGGCATCACCCCCTTCATCCCTCTGATTGGATTTATCCCCCCACGGGCACTGCCTTTCGGGCACCGCCTCCTCTCGTAGAGCGGATCTGTCTGTCCATTCTGGAACTGCTTATTAGCTTATTCTTCACCAAGCACGTGCTCCTGTGGATTCGTTTCTGATCAGCAGTTCATGGCATAGACTTGAAGATGGTGAACGGCACTGACAGAAATGTCGTTAAATCGTGACATGGATTGCTTTGCTAGACGTGTTCAGTTTGCTTGGAGCGTAAAATTAGTTGTCCCACAGTACACCTCAGTGTTACCCAATTTGTGCCGGCATTCCGTCAGGTTAAAACACTGTTTCACAATCACGGCATGTCGGTTAGGGTTCTGTGTGTAAAAGAGGCAGGTTTGTGATATCAAAGGCACACAATCACAGGTTCTCTGTAAAAGAGGCAGGGTTTGTGATATCAAGGGCACACAATCACAGCGTGCTGGTTAGGGTTCTCTTTGTAAAAGAGGCAGGGGTTTGTGATACCAAGGGCACACAATCACAGCGTGCTGGTTAGGGTTCTCTCTGTAAAAGAGGCAGGGTTTGTGATACCAAGGGCACACAATCACAGCGTACCGCATACTGCGCCCCCGTGGTGACTGTTCTAAGGGGGCTTTTTTTTCAAATCAGGCCTGAGGCCGTCATCAGCGTTGACAGGACTCTTCCAGGGCAGATCATCTGCGTCCTCGCATCTTGCACTACATCCGTCACATGGTGCTCTATCTCCTGCATAGTTTTCTATGATCAACAACATTTCTCTTATATGCGTTCTGATTTTTTTTTCAATAATATCCATCTTTCTTCCATGGCGTATTGAGAGCACGCATTGAACAGTTCTCTTTCTTGCATGGCATATTGAGAGCACGCGTTGAACAGTTCAGGGACAGAGAAGAGTTTGAACAGCTCTTCCCCCCCCCCCCCCCCCCCCCCTCCTCAATAGCAGCAAAACGTCTGATGCTCCAGACCATTCCTCCTGATAATTGAGTCTTCCCTTTTTTTTCCATGCGCACGGTTTTCATTTGTATTTTTAAACGCATCCTTGCTTTTATTTCTCGTTTCGCGTTTGCCATATTTTCTTCGGTGCAAGAATGGTCAGTGGACTGGAAATGATGTATGACATCTGTCAGCCAATGGAGACATCAAATGCTCCAGTGGCTGTGTCGTTTGACCTGTAAATGCCCATCTCCTTTTTGGCTCTTGATTGGAACAGCGAATCGACTGATAGCGACGAGAGTTGTTTGATAAATCGCACGTAACATTAGCACTTTCTTTCTGCAAAAGTGAATAGGAAACGAAAAAATGAGCTAAATATTATCAGTAGCTACCTCGTTTCACTATCATGATCTATCATATCCATAATTACAGTCTGTGAGTGATGGTGTTAAGATGGGATTCCACAAATAGCGGCCATTGAATACAGTGGGTTATAAATCAACCCAGCAATGATTACTAAAGTACAAAATTCCGACTGTTTTCGACTGTTTTTATGGTTGAAAATCATATTAAAAGAGCAAACAGAAAATATCATTGTATCATATATTGCTATTTCTTCTGTTCCGGTCATTATGAACATGCTGATCAAGCTGTAACACGTGGGTGTTTGTTTGGGTTGTAAACTGATGACATTAGAGTTGTCGTAAATTAAGATGACATTAGAGTTGTCGTAAATTAAGATGACATTAGAGTTGACGTCGCTTTTTGGAAGAGCCGTTAGTGGTGGCAATACCACACAGATTTTGTCATGGTCAAAGAGGATAGTGGTGACAATACTACACAGATTTCGTCATGGTCAACAGTTTAGTGGTGACAATACTACACAGATTTCGTCATGGTCAACAGTTTAGTGGTGACAATACTACACAGATTTCGTCATGGTCAACAGTTTAGTGGTGACAATACTACACAGATTTTGTCATGGTCAACAGTTCAGTGGTGACAATACCACACAGATTTTGTCATGGTCAACAGTTCAGTGGTGACAATACCACACAGATTTCGTCATGGTCAACACTTTAGTGGTAACAATACCAAACAGATTTCGTCATGGTCAATAGTTCAGTGGTGACAACACCACACAGATTTTGTCATGGTCATGTCCAGTTAAAAGTTTGCCATTATCAGACTGATGTGGTGTTGCTGGTTGTTTTTCATCCATTATGAGACTGATGTGGTGTTGCTGGGTGTTTTCA
>JADBJO010002118.1:200000-207500 GCA_016801955.1 Conus betulinus | reverse complement strand
CAACTCTGGGTAGGAGCCGGTCGGGGCAGAAAAACCCCATATGACTCTGATGGGAATCGAATTCACAACCTCCTGCCGGGAGTCCGTGACGAAAACCACTACGCCACGGCGGCTGGTTTGTGCAATCAGCGCATCGTTGGATTCCTCCTTTAAATAGACGTGTGTAATGGTGTTTAATGAAATGATATTTCGTTTTTAGTTGTAGCTGATGCTATTTCTATATTTGCTGTTTAGCCATCATCGCATATTTTGTCATCGCTGGAAAAGCAAAGTTAGTTACAGACGCTGACGTGACCAGTGTGCAATTTGTTACCTGCCAGTTTGTCCCACCTAACAAGTAAACAAAATAACACATACGGATCACATTTTTATTTTAAAAAAAAAACATAACAAAAAAAAATCGTCGTGAAATGCAGCATCAAAAAATAACGACTGGCGTAAAATCAGGAAAACTAAGTCAATCACACCACACGGGACAGACAATGCAACAGGTCTCCAACTCTTCCTGTCTCAATCATACACGATGGATCAAGCTTTCATGGACGCTGCGCATGCGCAGAGTAATGACGTAGGCGGGTCGTGCCCAATCAAAATTGACAGTGGACAGGGCAGAAAATGAAAATGTTGTGTGAATGAGAGGCGGAAAATAGGGGTCGCGATCTGCCGTTCCAGATGAGTTGTTTTCTTTGTTGGGGATTTTTACAACGTGGAATAAACATGCCAATCACTTGGTCTTTGACAGTGTATTGAGAACACAGCTTTGAATGGCGACGTTTGCTATCCTGAAATGATCTTCTTCGTGATGATGATGAGTCACATTATAACTGCCTTGTTTTATCTTGTTTTACATTATGATTATTTCACTTTCACTTTATTTCAGCTGGCATTTTTACCCATTCTATTCCAGCGTTTTGTAACTGACAGCAACTGAAACAAAAGAGGGAGAGGCAGAAATGATTTCAAAGATCTCTCTCTCTCTCTCTCTCTCTCTCTCTCTCTCTCTCTCTCTCTCTCTCTCTCTCTCTCCTCTCTCTCCTCTCTCTCTCTCTCTCTCTCTCTGTGTGGTGTGTGTGTGTGTGTGTGTGTGTGTGTGTGTGTGTGTGTGTGTGTGTGTGTGTGATTTTAGACAACCAAACAACCAAAATAAATAAATAAACAGGTAGTAAAGGAGTAAGGGCGGGGAGGGGGGGGGGGATACACAGGCAACTGAAGGAGATAAAGAGATAGAGAAACAGTGAGAGAGAAAAGAAAAAAGATGAAGAAGTATAAATGAAAAAAAGGGAAAAAAAAGAGAAAAAGGAGGATTGGGATGGAAATCGGAAGAAAAAATGTTAACGTGAATAAAAATTGCAACCTATAACATAACTAGAATAACATTTTTAAAAAACATCAGATGAACGCTGAAGGTAACAGGATACTAACATTTAAACGTGAAAGTAGAATTATTAAAGGAATCTAAAAATGGTACTCTGAACAAGTCCTAAAACAATGTCACAAATCAAAAGGGGTTTTACTAAAACCTCCTTCAGGGACTTTTCCGAAAAAGTAGGCAGATAGGTTTTCATTTTTCTACAGTGGAAAAGTATATGTTCATTAGAAATTTTCCCACCACACACGCATGTGGTGTTGGAAGTGAATTTGGTCTTAAAAGCATTAAGTTTGAATCTATATGCAAGGGAAGTTAAAAGTCTTAGGTTAGATAATTGACCATACTTAGATATAAAAAAACCATCGGTATAAACTTTGAGATGATTTGGATAATTGAGAAATAAATGCTCATTTTGCAGCTGACACTAAACAAAAATTATATTCTCACTTTTCTTTGCATCAGTATATAATTAAAGCCATGTGTGTGTGTGTGTTCAGTGTAAATGTGTGTGTGTGTGTGTGTGTGTGTCTTTTGTGTGTGTGGGGATGTGTGTGTGTGTGCTGTGTTGTGTGTGTGTGTACGCGCAGTACACACGGGAGATATTAGTGAGTGCAGAAATACATGCACACACACACACACACAATAACACACATATTCTCACACACACACATCAGTATAACAATTACACACACACACACACACACACACACACACACACACACACACACACACACACACACGTGTGTGTGTGTGTGCGCGCGCGCACACACGGGTGTATTACACAGATGCACACACACACACACACACACACACACACACACACACACACACACACACACACACATACACACACACACACACACACACACACACACACACACACACACACACACACACACACACACACAGAGAGAGAGAGAGAGAGAGAGAGAGAGAGAGAGAGAGAGAGAGAGAGGGAGAGAGAGAGGAGGGAGGGAGGGAGAGAGAGGGAGAGACAAACACACATTCACGACCACGGACGCACGCACGCATGCACACACATATTTCCCACATCCCTCTCTCTCTCTCTCTCTCTCTCTCTCTCTCTCTCTCTCTCTCTCTCTCTCTCTCTCTCTCCCTCTCTCTCTCTCTCTCTCTCTCTCTCGCTCTCTCTCGCTCTCGCTCTCTGCCTGTCTGCCTGTCTGTTTGCCTAACTTCCTTGCCTTTCTGTCTGCATGTCAGTCAGTCTGTCTGGCAATCTGCCTGTCTGTCTGTCTGTCTGTCTCCCTTTCTCTCTCTCTCTTACACACACATACGAACACACACACACACACACACACACACACACACACACACACACACACACACACACACACACACACACACAGAGGCACACTCACACACACATACACACAAATGCATACACACAGACACACACAGACACAGACACACACACACACACACATGGGGGGAGAGAGAGAGAGAGAGAGAGAGAGAGAGAGAGAGAGAGAGAGAGAGAGAGAGAGAGGGGGGGGGG
This sequence comes from Conus betulinus, assembly GCA_016801955.1. Lineage (NCBI taxonomy): Eukaryota > Metazoa > Mollusca > Gastropoda > Neogastropoda > Conidae > Conus > Conus betulinus. Next base: position 204,615 of record JADBJO010002118.1, on the reverse strand, counting down.
GGAGGGAGGGGAGGGAGAGAGGTATGCGTGGATAGAGAGACAGACGGACAAATGATATATAAAGCATGTTTGTTTGTCTGTGTTTGTCTTTGTTCTTAATTCCTGTGTGGCATGGTGGCCCATAAGCATACTGTGCAGATAAAGTTGGAATCGTGTGTGTGTGTATGCGCGCGCGCGCGCGCGCGCGCGCGCGCGTGTGTGTGTGTGTGTGTGTGTGTGGTGTGTGTGTGTGTGTGTGTGTGCGTATGTGTGTACATGTGCGTATGTGTGTGTGTGTGTGCGTATGTGTGTGTGTGTGTGTGTGTGTGTGTGTGTGTGTGTGTGTGTGTGTGTGTGTGTGTGTTTGTGTGTGTGTGTGTGTGTGTGTGTGCATGTGCGTGCGTGCGCACAGCGTGTGTGTGTGCGTGCATACGTGCATGTGTGTGTGTGCGTGCGTGCTGCGCGCGCGCGCGTGTGTGTGTGTGTGTGTGTGTGTGAGAGAGAGAGAGAGAGAGAGAGAGAGAGAGAGAGAGAGAGAGAGAGAGAGAGAGAGCTGCATTATTTGCATGTTAATGCGTTAGAATGGTGAAGTGAGTCCATGGAAAGATTTAAAGGTTTAAAGCGTCTTTCCATGCATACACATGATCCCGCGGGCATGATCACTTTCTCAAATACACAACCAAACTTCCTAGACTGTGTCTCCTTATCTGTGTACTTTCTCTCACACTCATCTATATAAACATATGCACAGTACAGAGAGAGTGATGCATATACTCTAAAAAAAAGCACTCTCCACCTGAGCCCGTAGCAAACTCAGCTCTGTGTAGCAGCCGGTCGGGGCAGAAAAATCCCTCATGACTCTGATGGGAATCGATACCACGACCTCCTAGCCAGTTTGGCGACGCTAAACACTTCGCCACGGCAGCTGGTTGTTTAGTGGGTTTTACAGACAGACGAAAAGAAAATTGGAAAGGGGGGGGGGGGGGGGGGGGGGGGGGGGAGGCGTAATCCTCTTGGGGGAGGTAATTAGCACGTGCAGCAGAGAGTCACAGTCCCAGTGTCTTCTCCACTGCGACGGGCTGTCATGTTCTGGCAGTTGTTTTAACAGCCAACCATTTCAAGGTCATGTCATGATGATGGTTTTATGTCTAATTTCACACCAACAGGGTGGCAGACCTTAAAACTGGGCTTAGCTTCCAACAATGTTTTTCAATCTTGCTGTCACTTGATGGTGAACGGTTCTTCCCAAGAAATACGACGACTTTTAAAGTGAACTTTATTTACGCAGCTCACCTACGCTTTACCGCAACATTAAACATTTTTTTTTCTTTTATCTCATAAGATAGATAAACACAATTTAATTATGCATTATGTTTATACAAAGGCACTTTTAAGACTCGATGATAGATTGGAATGGAAAAAAGTAGGCGGTGTGTGATGTATCAATACTCTCTATATTGGTGCTCCGATACATTATTATGTTAAAATAACTTCAGTCACAGACAACGAATACACCTAAATAATGTTGGTTGGTAATCACTCACGAGATGATTAAAAAAGATTACATCCGTATCTATTGGCTATTTTAATGGAATACCATTATTGCAACATTAGTCATGATGTATACTCATGAACGGTCAGTTGATTTGATGAGCTGGCAACGATGAATAATCATCATTCCAACTCCAAATTTCTGTTCATTTCTGGAGCGAAAATGGTAACCGGCAGTTTTACCTTCGATGTAGGAAGTAATTAAAAAAAAAAAAACAATAATAAAGATCAACCGATTTGATGTTACATTCAGGAATCAGTCAAAGACAAACGCAATATCAGGTCAAAAGTTCACGACAATAAAACATCTGATGTCTGCAGCGGGCGACAAATAAACCATACATCATTTCTGATCCGCCGACCATTCCACCACTGCAGGAAAATGACGCAAACGAAAAAACTATGAACAGAAGCAAGGCTGCGTCAAGAAATACGAATAAAATCACGAAGCATGAAATAGGAAGGGGAGGATTTGATTACTAGCGCACATCGTCCGGAACTTCACACCTTTAGCTGTCGGCTAACAAAAAAGAAAGAAAAGGAGTTGTTTAAAAACTTTTTTCTGACTCGAAGCCGTGAAACGTGTGCTATCGGAATGCCAAGCAATACCGTAAAGAAGGAGGGATATTGTTTAGCATAAAAAGCAGAGCACATCACTGAAAAGGTCAAGTCTTAGGATACAGAGCCATTCTACAAAAGTAAAGAGCTGAAGGGAATTGATCAGATCCAGTGTGGAAAAGAAAGGACACAGATCATCTGCCAATGCCAATGTCTCTCTTGTCCTGACTGAAAGACCTCCATCCTGGTGAGGACATCTCTGGGTCCGAACTGCTATACGCTGAATCATTGATATCAATGACCACAGGACATCTCTGGGTCCGAACTGCTATAGCTGAATCATTGATATCAATGACAACAGATACAATCTCTGGGCCGAACTGCTATACGCTGAATTATTGATATCAATGACCACAGGACATCTTTGGGTCCGAACTGCTATACGCTGAATCATTGATGTCAATGGCCACAGCAGTTTTTTGTTTGTGTTGTTTTTAAAGTTCACCATTGCTGAACACCAAATGATGTCTCGACCCTCTGTGAAGATGAAATACGAACACCCAAAACATCGGCTAGCCTGTGGTTCACGAAGCCTCTTCCCTTATTTCTCCACTTTCACTTCCCACCTCCTTCTTCACCTTCTCTCTCCCCATCTTCGTTCCTTGTTAACGATGCTCCACTGTTCGATTTTCTTTTAATTGCAAACGAATATGCATAAAGTAGGCTCAGCATTCCCTGGACTTTCGGAACCGCAACAATGACAGAGTGAAGATCCTCGTAGAGTTTGTCCTGATCGTCAACTGGGCTGTGACGGTTGGCGCATAGGCGCTGATAATTGTGAAGCGCTTATTTCCAAATGAAAAGGTGAATTTCATGATGTGTGTGTGTGTGTGTGTGGGGGGGGGGGGGGGGGGGGGGGGGGGGGAGTAGGGTAGGGTAGGGTACTATATCTGTTGAAAGAGAGGAGATGTTGCCAGACAGGCAGATTACCGATGCAGGTGAATCCAATCTGTTGGGAAAGAAGGTGACCCGGACAGGGCCTGGGTCATTTAAAAACGAATTAAAAAAGGAATCACTGAGCCATCAAACAAACAAAAACATACAAACAAGCAAATGATAAACGAACGCTGCGCGTTTTCATATACTAAGTCTTGTCAGGCTACACAACTTTAAAAAACAATGAAAACAAAGGAACTTTTATGAACAAATATATATATATATATTTTTTTTTTTTTGGGGGGGGGGGGGGGGGGGGGGGGGGCGGCAATTCCATATCAATACCGTTTGATGGAAGTGATTTGCAATTCCTGTAATAACTGAAGCAGGCATATTTATGACTTTCAGTAGCTTCATAATTGTTCCAGACATCCCACTACAAACACACACACGCACACACACACACACACACACACACACACACACACACACACACACACACACACACACATGCGCGCGCGCGCGCGCACACACACACACACATACACATACACACATACACGCGCGCACGCACGCACGCATATACGCACACACATAATACAGAGACAGACAGACGGAGAGACAGACACACACACACACACACACACACACACACACACACACACACACACACACACACACATACACACATACACACACGCGCGCGTGCACTTATTATTGACTTATACATCTTACTACTCGTGTGTAATAAACTATCACTACTTGTATATAACAAACTATGTGCTAACCTTGTGACATTGATACTGACGGAGCGTAGACACACCAGTCAATGAAATGCTCTTGTGGTCTGGAGGCTGTCTGGACTCACCAGAATGTGAAGGGCGTCTCCTTACAGGAGGTCTTACCGATCGACACTGAGTCCGTCTTCAGTAGTCGGAGGACCCGGGCAACGACAGTGGCTCTCAGCGTTGCCTTCTCCATCAGCTGACTGGACTGCTCCACAACGCTGATCTGCCTGTCGTGCACCATCTGATCTCAGTGAACCGATCTGTCCTACCTCTTCTGTTCATGATTGTACTCTTCACTAAACGTTTTCTCTGCTGGATTCGTTTTTTCAGCAGCCATGCCAAAAAGCTACTAATAACAAATAAGACTGACAATCAGTCATTTAAGTATTAGAGAGATTTCCGTCTGAGACGAATGTGGCTATCTAGAACAGTTCAAAAAACCTATAGGTTTTAAAATCACGCAATCCTCGCTTCTCTAACGCCAAAAGTGCTGGGACTTTTTATATTGACAGATTTTTGTTTGCGGACCAACAACGATGCATGCTATGTACACAATTTCAAAGAGATGAAATATGATGATCGTGACTCATGGTATAAACTCCTTTAGGTGTTAAAGATTAGGATATCAAAATTGTATATTTCATATTCGGTGCATACCCGGTGTGCATTCTCTAATGAAAACAGAACATGGTTCTCTACATTCCAAGAACAATCAGATTACCAGCCAAAACATTTGGCTCGAACTTAAAACCTCTTCTTACAGCTTTGTATAAATGGATATGTGCTCTGTATGTTACTTGTGG
>JADBJO010002118.1:190000-195000 GCA_016801955.1 Conus betulinus | reverse complement strand
AGGTAAATTTCATTGGACTCTGAGTCAGAACACACAAAAACATGGTATCACAATTCAAGTAAGTTGAACAGTATCTATTTTCTAAGAAAAAAAAAAAAGGGGGGGGGGGGGGGGGGGGGCAAGGACAACAGAACAGTTGGATGTATCCCTCACAAGCACTTTCTTCATGAAATATGTAGAAAACTTGCTGTCAGAACTATGAAGCCAGGATGTTTCATATCCACTGGTTTATCACACGATATAACAATGTACAACGCTTTTTTCCTCTTTCCCAGTTCTGTCAACGCATTAAATGCTTTTTTTTTTTCATTTTGTACCGACTGAAAGTTTCTTTTCAATTCGTGTATTCCATTCTGCTGCTTTCCACCAGTTTTTTTTTTTTAAACATACTTTGGAACTCTGGATTGAAATCGGAGAGCGGGTGTTTGACAACTTGTGTAACATGTGGCATTGTTGGCAGATTGCTCAGCCACTCCTTTGCATGCAATGTCAACAGGATCAAGAACCTTGAAGAGCGTTCGACAGTTAACGAAAGACCAAAATAGCAGAATGATTTTTTAAGTCACAACTCGCAAGGATTAAAAAAAAAAAAAATAAAGAATAAAAAAAAAACGAAAAACAACAAACAAACAAAACGAAAGAAACCAAGAAGAGGAAGTCAGGTACAATACATGGCTAGAGTGATGAACCGTTTTCGGTGCCAGAACTAAAACGGTATAGTCCAAATGGACCTGGAGTGATGAACCGTTTTCGGTGCCAGAACTAAAACGGTATATAGTCCAAATGGACCTGGAGTGATGAACCGTTTTCGGTGCCAGAACCCTAAAACGGTATAGTGCAAATGGACCTGGAGTGATGAACCGTTTTCGGTACCAGAACTAAAACGGTATAGTCCAAATGGACCTGGAGTGATGAACCGTTTTCGGTACCAGAACTAAAACGGTATAGTCCAAATGGACCTGTCCTTAGGTGTACGTGTAGAAAAACTGAGTTTTGGAGGAAGGGCCAAAAGGGCGAAACTATCAACTCTGCAGGATGAGAATCTGTCAGTAAAGATCCCCCAGAACTTGGCAACATCAATAAGAAGGGCGTAGGTCAGCACAACAAGTTTTCTGTAGACTCGATGCTATCATTACCTGGAGAGACAAGGTCAACACCTACAGCATGGAGTTGAAACCCTCATGACACATTGTCTGGAGATCCTGAAAAATCAGAAACAACATCAATGTTAGTACTATCTGTACAAGATCACAAAGTATAGACAGCGTGCTGTAAGTATGTGGCATGCTACTCTCTTTCAGTTTCTTTCAGTGAAAAGGAGCTGACTTCTTCAAACTTGAGTACATGTAAAAAAAGCATCCGTTTCGGCCTGTTCCCTTTCTCTAGCCTGAGGCTTGTACTCAAATTTAGACTTTCGATTTAAGGTTGAGTGAGTAACGGTTGCTTCAGATATTATTTTTTTGTCGTTGCTGTTCATGGATTATGTAACAAGGTGTACACAATTTCATCGCCATAAAATAACACCATGAGTCGGAATCCGATAGAAAAAGAAATGTTGTGGCTGTCATTTCTTCGTAACAAGTGAAATGTGCTCCAATTTGACACTGTTTACACTTATAATAGATGGAACAAAGCAGTGTGTTACAAACCCAACAGTGATATATACATTACAGTATGTGAAAACTCACACGTTGTTTGACGAAGTCAGCAACATTATTTATTTATTCATTATAAAAAGATAATAAAATCACAGTAGTGGACAAGGCTGACCACGAAGCGTGTATTATAGCGGACAAGGTGATCGCGATGTTCGTAGGTACAGGATGTTGTACACAATATCACAGTTGCACAAAAGTACCGAACAAAACACATAACATCCCAGGCGGACCTGATAATGACTGCTCGCTGTAGACGTCTAGAGCTGGGGGTAGGACGGATGTGGCTGCGTACGTGGTATGAAAATGAGCATTGTATGAGTAACTCCTCCGTAGGCATCCTTCAGTCTCGGAAGACAACGGAGTTGCGCTCTAGGTGTCTATCCTGGTACAGCGACGGGTGTGGCTGGCCAGTCCGACGACGGGAATGACAGTCCCTGTGGCAGAGGGCACAGGTGAAGTCTGACGCTGGTCTGTCTGCCTGGGCTGCAGCCTTTCTTCTCATTCCCCCCCCCCCCCCCCCCTCCCCCCCCTGTAAAGACACAATAAAGGTAAGAGCAGGGAAACGGTGATTCCTCATCATGAAATAGTGGTGGATGGGAAAGAGCTGTGGCCATGGGGTGCACAGGATTTAAAATATCCTCAGCTTTTAAGCTCACGCGCCAAACAAAGTGTGTGCAAAATTAGTGGCAAGTTCTGGGTCAATTCCTACTTGCCTTGAGAAATCAGCGCTGAACTTCTAGAAAGTGACATGAACGGGAGCGTTGGTGGCGTGGTTAAACTGATGTATTGTTGACCCAGTCTTCCTGAGGCTGTTTGTGCAGAGCTATCAAAATGGGCTTTTTTCCATCATTGTTGACCTAGCCTCCTGAGGTTGGTGTTTGGGCAGAGCTATCAAAATGGGCTTTTTCCATCATTGTTGACCCCAGTCTCCCTGAGGCTGTTTGTGCAGAGCTATCAAAATGGGCTTTTTCATCATTGTTGACCCAGTCTCCTGAGGTTGGTGTTTTGGGCAGAGCTATCAAAATGGGCTTTTTCATCATTGTTGACCCAGTGTTCTGAGGTTGGTGTTTGGGCAGAGCTATCAAAATGGGCTTTTTCCATCATTGTTGACCCAATCTCCCTGAGGTTGGTGTTTGGGCAGAGCTATCAAAATGGGCTTTTTCCATCATTGTTTGACCCAGTCTCCTGAGGTTGTGTGTTGGGCAGAGCTATCAAAAAATGGGCTTTTTTTCCATCATTGTTGACCCAGTGTCCTGAGGTCGGTGTTTGGGCAGAGCTATCAAAATGGGCTTTTTCCATCATTGTTGACCCAATCTCCTGAGGTTGGTGTTTGGGCAGAGCTATCAAATGGGCTTTTTCCATCATTGTTGACCCAGTCTCCTGAGGTCGGTGTTTGGGCAGAGCTATCAAAATGGGCTTTTTTTTCCATCATGTTGACCCCAGTCTCCTGAGGTCGGTGTTTTGGGCAGAGCTATCAAAAATGGGCCAGAGCTATCAAAATGGGCTTTTTTTCACCATCATTGTTGACCCAGTGTCCTGAGGTCGGTGTTTGGGCAGAGCTATCAAAATGGGCTTTTTCCATCATTGTTGACCCAGTGTCTCCCTGAGTCGGTGTTTGGGCAGAGCTATCAAAATGGGCTTTTTCCCATCATTGTTGACCCAGTCTCCTGAGGTTGGTGTTTGGGCAGAGCTATCAAAATGGGCTTTTTTCCATCATTGTTGACCCAGTGTTTCTGAGGTTGGTGTTTGGGCAGAGCTATCAAAATGGGCTTTTTCCATCATTGTTGACCCAGTGTCCTGAGGTCGGTGTTTGGGGCAGAGCTATCAAAATGGGCTTTTCCATCATTGTTGACCCAGTCTCCTGAGGTTGGTGTTTGGGCAGAGCTATCAAAATGGGCTTTTTTTTCCATCATTGTTGACCCAGTGTCCTGAGGTCGGTGTTTGGGCAGAGCTATCAAAATGGGCTTTTTCCATCATTGTTGACCCAGTCTCCTGAGGTTCGGTGTTTGGGCAGAGCTATCAAAATGGGCTTTTTTTCCATCATTGTTGACCCAGTTCCTGAGGTAGCGTGTTTTGGGCAGAGCTATCAAAATGGGGGGCTTTTTCCATCATTGTTGACCCAGTGTCCTGAGTCGGTGTTTGGGCAGAGCTATCAAAATGGGCTTTTTCCATCATTGTGACCCAGTGTTCTGAGGCTGGTGTTTGGGCAGAGCTATCAAAATGGGTTTTTTTCCATCATTGTTGACCCAGTGTCCTGAGGTTGGTGTTTGGGCAGAGCTATCAAAATGGCTTTTTTCCATCAATACGGGGCTTTTTCCCCTCCTCCTGTTTTCAGATTCTCGTCCGTTCATTATCCGCTTCTGTTCTGTACCTGTCTGTCTGTCTGTCTGTCTGTCTCTTTCATCTGTTTGTCAGTCTATCTGTCTATCTGTCTATCTGTCTGTTTGTCTCTCTCTCTCTCTCTGTTTCTGTCTCTCTCTCTTTCTGTCTCTGTCCATCTGTCTGTTTGTTTCTCTGTCTATCTGCCAGTCAGTCAGTCTGTCTGTCTGTCTGTCTGTCTGTCTGTCTGTCTCTCTCTCTCTCTCTCTCTCTCTCTCTCACACACACACACACACACTCTCTCTCTCTCTCTCTCTCTCTCTCTCTCTCGCTCTCTCTCTCCTCTCTCTCTCTTTCTCCCCCCACACAGTGTGTGTGTGTATACGTGTGTGTGTGTGTGTGTGTTGTGTGCGTGTGTGTGTGTGTGTGTGTGTGTGTGTTGTGTGTGTGTGTGTGTGTGTAAGAGAGAAAAAAGAGAGATAGAGAGAGTCTGCGAGAGAGAGAGAGATAGAGAGAGAGTCTCTCTGTGTGTGTGTGTGTGTGTGTGTGTTTAATTTATATACATGAACATGTTGAAGAGATGCATAGCTTCCACAACCAAATAAAATCCTGTCTTTTAAAAGAGTTTGTTTAGAATTGTCTTTGATCTCTTTTATGGTTTTTGGGGTCTGCTAGACTTTACCACCCCCCCCCCCCCCCCCCCATGGAAATAACGTTGCTTTTCTTAAAATTATTATCATTGTTATTGTTATTATTGTTATCAGTATTACTATCATCATCACCATATCATCATAATCATTGTTATCATTCGTGTTATTACCATTATCGTTATTATAATAATTCTCATTATCATAATTGTTATTATCATCATAATGTTGTTATCATTATTGCCATTATTATTAACTTTATATTATTTATATTATCAACTTTACCATTATTTTCATTATGATTAGTATTAGTATTATTATCATTATTGCTATTATTATCATTTTTATTATTATATTATTATCATCATTATCATCA
>JADBJO010002118.1:172500-175000 GCA_016801955.1 Conus betulinus | reverse complement strand
CTGACAAAGGGGAACACAGAGTCATCATGTTCAACCTGACAAAGAAGGGGAACACAGAGCCATCATGGTGAACCTGACAAACAAAGAAGGTGAACACAGAGCCGTCATCATTGAACCTGACAAAAAAAGGGGAACACAGAGTCATCATGTTGAACCTGACAAAGAAGGGGGACACAGAGCCATCATGGTGAACCTGACAAATAAGTGGGGCAGAGTATCCATCTTGTTAAAAGCGGACAGAGCAGGGGGACATAAGACAGTGATTGATGCTGAAGTTGGCAGAGAAGGCGAGGGAGCAAGTTGACGAGGGGAGGGGAACACAGAGGGGGGGGGGGGAAGGGGGGGGCAGAGATATTATGTTAGACCTGGCAGCGACAGTGAAGTGGGTGCATTAATTTGGACCTTAAATAACTGAAATGGGTGGATGCAGGATGGACACAGAGTCATTATACTGGACCTCACAGAAGATGAGATAGTGGACGCAGGATCATAAGATGCCATGTTACAGACAAGGCAGAGGGGAGACACAGGATCACAAAGAGTAATGTTACAGAAAAGGCAGAGGTAGACACAGGATCACAAAGAGTAATGTTACAGAAAAGGCAGAGGTAGACACAGGATCACAAAGAGTAATGTTACAGAAAAGGCAGAGGTAGACACAGGATCATAAAGTTGGGTGTTACAGAAAAGGGTAGAGGTAGACACAGGATCACAAAGTTGGGTGTTACAGAAAAGGTAGAGGTAGACACAGGATCCTAAAGTGTGATGTTACAGAAAAGGTAGAGGTAGACACAGGGTCCTAAAGTGTGATGTTACAGAAAAGCTAGGTAGACACAGGGTCCTAAAGTGTGATGTTACAGAAAAGCTAGAGGTAGACACAGGGTCCTAAAGTGTAATGTTACAGAAAAGCTAGAGGTAGACAGGGTCACAAAGTGCAATGTTACAGAAAAGGTAGAGTTAGACACATTATCATAATGTGTAATGTTACAGAAAAAAAAAGTAGAGGTGGACACCATGACGTTTGGGCAAGGGAGGACACTCGGTCATTCAGTCGGATGTTACAGAGAAAGGAGGGGTAGAGATACAAAGCCAAGATTTCGATCTTCAAGACCTCAGAGAAAAGAGGGGTAAGGGACACAGGTCCATTATGCTGGACATCACAGTCAAAACGGGGTCAGGGGTTAAGGGTCATTTTATTTGTCCTCACGGGAAAAATCAGCTGAAAAAAGGTTCATCATGTTGAAAGTTCTCAAGAAACATGGAAGAGGGCGAGCTGAGAAACACAAACATGAGAGACTGATGGAGCCATAGAGGACAACTTGAGATCAGACAGCTGTCTTTTGTAAAACAAAACAAAAAAACAAACAAACAAACACAAACAACAAAAAGAAACCAAGATGCAAAGCATATAAACGTTCTCCCAGTTTATCCTGAATACGCGTGAGATATTCCAAAAAGAGGAAAAACCGTCTTGGGCTGGTGTAACCGTTAGTAATGGCTATTCTAGTAAACATCGGCCATCATCTGTGACCTATAATGAACATACAATTTTTCAGAAAGATCGGCCAAGTACTTTCTGAGATTTTCCATAAAGAGGAAAATCATTATGGGCCGTTAGTAATGGCTATAACAGTAAACTTAAATATCGAGCATCATCCGTGACCCATAATGAACATACCTACAAATTTTCAGAAAGATCGCACTTTCTGAGATATACCATAAAAAAAAAAAAAACCAATTAGGGACCGTTACAGCAGTCAGTAATGGCTATTACCGTAAACTAAAATATCGGGCATCATCTGGGACCCATAATGAACATACTTACAAATTTTCAGAAAGATCGGCCAAGTACTTTCTGAGATATTCCATAAAGAAGAAAACCCGTTACCGGCCGTTACAGTCGTTAGTAACGGCAATAATAGCAAAATAACACATCGAACATCATCCGTGACCCATAATGAACATACCTGCTAATTTTCACAAAGATCGGCCAAGCACTTTCTAAGATATTCCGTCAAGAAGAAAAAAAACCGTTACAGGCCGTTACAGCCCTTAGTAACAGTTATAACGGTAAACTTTAAACATCGGGCATCATCCGTGACTCATAGTGAAACATACCTGCAAATTTTCACAAAGATCGGCCAAGTACTTTCTGAGATATTCCATAAAGAAGAAGAAAAACCGTTACATGCCGTTACAGCAGTTAGTAACGGCTATAACGGTTAATACATTGGACATTATTTGTGACCATAATGAACATAATTACAAATTTTCAGAAAGATCGGCCAAGTTCTTTCTCATATTTTCCACAAAGAAGAAAAAACTGTTACAGGCCGTCATAGCCCTTAGTAACGGCTATTACGGTAAACTAACACATCGAGCGTCATTAACCAATAATGAACATGCCTGCTAATTTTCACAAAGATCGGCCAAGTACTTTTTGAGATATTCCATAAAGAAGAAAAAAAAACGTTACATGCTGTTACAGCCGTCAGTAACG
>JADBJO010002118.1:155000-157500 GCA_016801955.1 Conus betulinus | reverse complement strand
CTCCTAGCGCCAACACCTCTGTGGAATCACGTAAACAACCCTTCTTCTGCAGTGACCTCCTAGCGCCAACACCTCTGTGGAATCACGTAAACAACCCTTCTTCTGCAGTGACCTCCTAGCGCCAACACCTGTGTGGAATCACGTAAACAACCCCTTCTTCTGCAGTGACCTCCTAGCGCCAACACCTCTGTGGAATGACGTAAACAACCCTTCTTCTGCAGTGACCTCTTAGCGCCAACACCTGTGTGGAATGACGTAAACAACCCTTCTTCTGCAGTGACCTCCTAGCGCCAACACCTCTGTGGAATCACGTAAACAACCCTTCTTCTGCAGTGACCTCCTAGCGCCAACACCTCTGTGGAATCACGTAAACAACCCTTCTTCTGCAGTGACCTCCTAGCGCCAACACCTGTGTGGAATCACGTAAACAACCCTTCTTCTGCAGTGACCTCCTAGCGCCAACACCTGTGTGGAATCACGTAAACAACCCTTCTTCTGCGGTGACCTCCCCGGCAGAAGGTAGAGACCAGGAGACTGAGGGCGACCAAAGCCGCAAGGACGATTCACACGCTCCTCCATCCCTGCATGGGGGCTTCAAAGGCCTGGAGCTGATCAGGCAGGTAACGCTTTGAACATGCTATGGAGGTCTGACCCTTCCGTTAGAGTGAGGTGCTCCCTGTCCATGATCAGAGTAAGGCATGCTTCGAAGGAGGGGGGTGGGGGGCTGGGGGCACTACGTCGGAATTCCAAGACGTTGGCTTGATAAGGAAGGCCAGGATAGTGGTAGGGGACACAGGGCCACGATGATAGAGAGGAATGGGTGGGGGAGGGGGGGGAGGACAGAGTAGGGGGGGGGGGGGGCATGGATAATGATGTTCACCTTGACAGAGAAGAGGGACATGGGGTAATGATGTTGATCTTGACCGAGAAGGGGGGACATGGGATAATGATGTTGATCTTGACCGAGAAGGGGGGGGCATGGGATAATGATGTTGATCTTGACCGACAAGGGGGGACATGGGATAATGATGTTGACCTTGACAGAGAAGGGGGGACATGGGATAATGATGTTCACCTTGACAGAGAAGGGGGGACATGGGATAATGATGTTGATCTTGACCGAGAAGGGGGGACATGGGATAATGATGTTCAACTTGACCGAGAAGGGGGGACATGAGATAATGATGTTCAACTTGACCGAGAAGGGGGGACATGGGATAATGATGTTCACCTTGACAGAGAAGAGGGGACATGGGATAATGTTGTTGATCTTGACCGACAAGGGGGGACATGGGATAATGATGTTCAACTTGACCGAGACGGGGGGGGGAAATGGGACAATGATGTTGATCTTGACCGAGACAGGGGGACATGGGATAATGATGTTCACCTTGACAGAGAATGGGGGACATGGGACAATGATGTTGATCTTGACCGAGAAGGGGGGACATGGGACAATGATGTTGATCTTGACCGAGAAGGGGGGACATGGGACAATGATGTTGATCTTGACCGAGAAGGGGGGACATGGGACAATGATGTTGATCTTGACAGAGAAGGGGGGACATGGGATAATGATGTTGATCTTGACCGAGAAGGGGGGACATGGGACAATGATGTTGACCTTGACAGAGAAGGGGGGACATGGGATAATGATGTTGATCTTGACAGAGAAGGGGACATGGGATAATGATGTTGATCTTGACAGAGAAGGGGACATAGGATAATGATGTTGATCTTGACAGAGAAGGGGACATGGGATAATGATGTTGATCTTGACAGAGAAAGGGGGACATGGGATAATGATGCTGAACTTGACAGAGAAGGAGAAGAAGGGGGGGGGGGGGGGGACCCGGAGGGGGCCATTATACTGGACCGGACATCTGGGCGGGAGAGGGTTAATGATTTGCACTTTCCAAGCATGATACTGATGTCATTCAACGGTAGGTCGAACAAATATACCCCACTTGGTCAGATTGTGTACGTCCTTTCGTGGTGCGTGCATGTAAGCGTGCGTGCGTGCGTGCGTGCGTGCGCGCGTGCGCGTGCGCGTGCGTGCGTGCGTGCGTGCGTGCGCGCGTGCGTGCGTGCGTGCGTGCGTGCGTGCGTGCGTGCGTGCGTGTGTGTGTGTGTGTGTGTGTGTGTGTGTGTGTGTGTGTGTGTGTGTGTGTTCACCGAAAAGAATTGAAAGTTTAACACAGATTATTGGACACTGCTAAAATCGATCATCTTCAGCGCAGGGAGTTATCTGACGGTTTATCAGCAGCAAGCGGATGATCTACTGACACACAAGAAAATGTATGGACATGTCTGAGGGATTCAGACAGCGACATGGCAGCATCGTCACGAATCAGGTATGAGAGAGAGAGAGAGAGAGAGAGAGAGAGAGAGAGAGAGAGAGAGAGAGAGAGAGAGAGAGAGAGAGAGAGAGAGAGAGAGAGTTCTCTCTTGCTTAATTTCATTCCGTTATCATTGTTTAGGGTTTCCTGAGAAAATTATC
>JADBJO010002118.1:115000-130000 GCA_016801955.1 Conus betulinus | reverse complement strand
CATCTAGACACCGGTGACCATCGCCAACTCTATAACCATCATCTAGACACCAGTGACCATCGCCAACTCTATGACCATCATCTAAACACCGTCACCATCGCCAACTCTATGACCATCATCTAGAAACCAGTGACCATCGCCAACTCTATGACCATCATCTAGAAACCAGTCACCATCGCCAACTCTATGACCATCATCTAGACACCGGTGACCATCGCCAACTCTATGACCATCATCTAGACACCAGTGACCATCGCCAACTCTATGACCATCATCTAGACACCGGTGACCATCGCCAACTCTATGACCATCATCTAGACACCGGTGACCATCGCCAACTCTATGACCATCATCTAGACACCAGTGACCATCGCCAACTCTATGACCATCATCTAGACACCCAGTCACCATCGCTAACTCTATGACCATCATCTAGACACCAGTCACCATCGCCAACTCTATGACCATCATCTAGACACCAGTCACCATCGCCAACTCTATGACCATCATCTAGAAACCAGTCACCATCGCCAACTCTATGACCATCATCTAGACACCAGTCACCATCGCCAACTCTATGACTATCATCTAGAAACCAGTGACCATCGCCAACTCTATGACCATCATCTAGACACCGGTGACCATCGCCAACTCTATGACCATCATCTAGACACCAGTCATCATCGCCAACTCTATGACCATCATCTAGACACCAGTGACCATCGCCAACTCTATGACCATCATCTAGACACCAGTCACCATCGCCAACTCTTTGAGCATCATCTAGACACCAGTCCACCATCGCCAGCTCTTTGAGCATCATCAAGACACGGTCTCACCATCGCCAACTCTATGACCATCATCTAGACACCGGTGACCATCGCCAACTCTATAACCATCATCTAGACACCAGTGACCATCGCCAACTCTATGACCATCATCTAAACACCGGTCACCATCGCCAACTCTATGACCATCATCTAGACACCAGTCACCATCACCAACTCTATGACCATCATCTAGACACCGGTGACCATCGCCAACTCTATGACCATCATCTAGACACCGGTGACCATCGCCAACTCTATGACCATCATCTAGACACCAGTCACCATCGCCAACTCTATGACCATCATCTAGACACCAGTCACCATCGCCAACTCTATGACCATCATCTAGACACACCGGTCACCATCGCCAACTCTTTGAGCATCATCTAGACACCAGTCACCATCGCCAGCTCTTTGAGCATCATCAAGACACCGGTCACCATCGCCAACTCTATGACCATCATCTAGACACCGGTGACCATCGCCAACTCTATAACCATCATCTAGAAACCAGTGACCATCGCCAACTCTATGACCATCATCTAAACACCGGTCACCATCGCCAACTCTATGACCATCATCTAGACACCAGTCACCATCACCAACTCTATGACCATCATCTAGACACCGGTGACCATCGCCAACTCTATGACCATCATCTAGACACCGGTGACCATCGCCAACTCTATGACCATCATCTAGACACCGGTGACCATCGCCAACTCTATGACCATCATCTAGACACCAGTCATCATCGCCAACTCTATGACCATCATCTAGACACCAGTGACCATCGCCAACTCTATGACCATCATCTAGACACCAGTCACCATCGCCAACTCTTTGAGCATCATCTAGACACCAGTCACCATCGCCAGCTCTTTGAGCATCATCAAGACACCGGTCACCATCGCCAACTCTATGACCATCATCTAGACACCGGTGACCATCGCCAACTCTATAACCATCATCTAGACACCAGTGACCATCGCCAACTCTATGACCATCATCTAAACACCGGTCACCATCGCCAACTCTATGACCATCATCTAGACACCAGTCACCATCACCAACTCTATGACCATCATCTAGACACCGGTGACCATCGCCCACTCTATGACCATCATCTAGACACCGGTGACCATCGCCAACTCTATGACCATCATCTAGACACCAGTCACCATCGCCAACTCTATGACCATCATCTAGACACCAGTCACCATCGCCAACTCTATGACCATCATCTAGACACCGGTCACCATCGCCAACTCTTTGAGCATCATCTAGACACCAGTCACCATCGCCAGCTCTTTGAGCATCATCAAGACACCGGTCACCATCGCCAACTCTATGACCATCATCTAGACACCGGTGACCATCGCCAACTCTATAACCATCATCTAGAAACATGTGACCATCGCCAACTCTATGACCATCATCTAAACACCGGTCACCATCGCCAACTCTATGACCATCATCTAGACACCAGTCACCATCACCCAACTCTATGACCATCATCTAGACACCGGTGACCATCGCCAACTCTATGACCATCATCTAGACACCGGTGACCATCGCCAACTCTATGACCATCATCTAGACACCAGTCACCATCGCCAACTCTATGACCATCATCTAGACACCAGTCACCATCGCCAACTCTATGACCATCATCTAGACACCAGTCACCATCGCCAACTCTATGACCATCATCTAGACACCGGTCACCATCGCCAACTCTATGACCATCATCTAGACACCGGTGACCATCGCCAACTCTATGACCTTCATCTAGACACCGGTGACCATCGCCAACTCTATGACCATCATCTAGACACCGGTGACCATCGCCAACTCTATGACCATCATCTAGACACCGGGTGACCATCGCCAACTCTATGACCATCATCTAGACACCAGTCACCATCGCCAACTCTTTGAGCATCATCTAGACACCAGTCACCATCGCCAACTCTATGACCATCATCTAGACAACAGTGACCATCGCCAACTCTATGACCATCATCTAGACACCGGTGACCATCGCCAACTCTATGACCATCATCTAGACACCGGTGACCATCGCCAACTCTATGACCATCATCTAGACACCAGTCACCATCGCCAACTCTTTGAGCATCATCTAGACACCAGTCACCATCGCCAACTCTATGACCATCATCTAGACACCAGTGACCATCGCCAACTCTATGACCATCATCTAGACACCAGTGACCATCGCCAACTCTATGACCATCATCTGCCTTATACACGGTACTTTTTAGTGACACATAGCTGGATTTGTTTGATGACAGTTTCGTTCGATGACAAAGGTATGGTGCACTGTGCATGAACATTTGCACATTTGAATGCTTCATATGACATATCGGTAGGTCCTGTGTCCATTACTATGCTGTTGGAGATAACTCGTGATTTCTGCTTGTTTTCTTCTTCTTCTTCTTCTTCTTCTTCTTCTTCTTCTTCTCTTCTTCTTCTTCTTCTTCTCTCTCCTCCTCCTCCTCCTCCTCCTCCTCCTTCCTCTTCCTCCTCTTCGTTCTTCTTCTTCTTCTTGGATGTGGTGTTGTACTGTATAAAGATTTGACATTAATTCGTTGTCCTTACTCTAAAAGTTTGGATAGGGACACTTGGTGGGATTGTGTGAGTTCCTAGAGTTGAATGATTATTTCCTGCACACCTTGAGTCTTGTGTTCAGCATTTACCTGGACTGGGAGGAAATTGTATTTTATAGCGTTGTTCCAGGTATTTGTCTTCGCCTTAATATTTGTATATATTTTATATAGACTGTCGTATTTGCTTGGGATGAAATAATTTCATTTTCATTGTCTTCCATAATTGTGCCCCTTTTTTGTTTTTGTTTTACCAAGGACAATAATGATATTGCCTCGAAGTGGCTGAATGAAAATGGCCTCAGAGTAGGTATCTGAATGTATGCCATTTATTAACGAAATGTTCGATGTACCCGCCATCCCATCCGAGTGGAATGACTATCTTCATGTCTAGTCCTTGATAATTACACTTAGATATTTCCCTTTCCCTTCAATGTGATTGCAACAAACGTCTTCATATGTATGATTATGAACAAATCAACACCTTCCTGTCTCTCAAAAGAATACCCATTAATTAATGATGTTCAAGACCAAAGTAGCACCCGCCTTCCTTGCCCAAGGAATGTTCTTTCTTTGTCATCTCTCGTTTACGTTTGTGGTAGAGCATGGAACATACATGATCATATTGAACACAAATCAAGTACATTGCAAATCAGGAAAACATACCACATGCATTTAGTGGCACATAACGAAGTCTAAACATGCAGACTGACATTGTATGATGATAACATGCTCATGGGACTTCTATAGATGTTCTTCTGCACGTGATTTAAGAATGACCATATGCTTGTGCCGTGAGTGTCGGGTGTATGGAGATAGGTGTTAGTGTGAAACTGCTCTGTGGGTATTTGCGAGTGCACGCGCGCGTACACGCTCCTATGTGCGTGTGTGTGTGTGTGCATGCGCGCTCTCGCGTGTGTGTGTATGTGTGTGTGTGTGTGTGTGTGTGTGTGTGTGTGTGTGTGTGTGTGTTGCGTGTGCACACGTGCACATTCGCACGCATTCTTTTTCTTTGAGTGAGTGTTGTTCGTAAACTCCGGCCCAATTTGTATATAGGTTTAACATACGTGTTTAATATCCATTTCAGACACTCAGATACAGGCACAGACAGCACAAAGAAACGGACAGACAAACAGACAGGTAGATAAACACAAATGCGTTAAAAAGAGAGAGAGAGAGAGAGAGAGAGAGAGAGAGAGAGAGAGAGAGAGAGAGAGAGAGAGAGATACTCACACACGTGCACGTGCACACCCTCTCACTCTCTCCTTCTCTCTGTCTCTCTCTCTCTCTCTCTCTCTCTCTCTCTCTCTCTCTCTCTCTCTCTCTCTCTCTCTCTCTCTGTAAATTGCAAAGCATCCCACTGGGGAAATTAGACAGATATCCCAGAGCGTCTACAACGAAGGGAGATCACTCTTTCATTCCTCATTGTACATTGATCTTCCATGGACAATTGAGAATTGTCGTGCGCCTTTCTTACTCTGCTAGTTACTCCACTCTTTGTTTGACTCTCTCTCTCTCTCTCTCTCTCTCTCTCTCTGTCTGTCTGTCTGTCTGTCTGTCTGTCTGTCTGTCTCTCTCTCTCTCTCTCTCTCTCTCTCTCTCTCTCTCTCTCTCTCTCTCTCTCTGCGTAACTGCAACAACGAACAGTAAAGCAGCACTTTTGACTTGGTCGACCATTTTGGGGCAGAAATTCTATATAAACAACGCGAAAACGCCACTGCCACCAAACATTCGCGCGAACAACAACAACAACAACAACAACAACAACTACAAAAACTTTCTGAATGCCATGCGAAGCGCTTTCGGAACATCTGAAATAACAAGACTGTGAATGCTCGGGTCCGAAGCGAAACGTGCTGTGTCGGGCTGTATTTCATCCTTGACAGAGAGTGGCCTGATGTAAGATCACGCACGTGCGTTTTCACTTCCCGCAATCTTTTGACAGGATATCGGCTGCTGAAAACAAAGATCTGACATATGCTTTACTTGGACGAGTCCGGAGCTTCTAAAATCTCTGTCTTTTTCTTCCTGTCATTAATCAGCAGTGTAATTACCACCAACCTCCGCTGTTGATTAGGTTATAATTTTGGAGTAGTTGGGCGCCATTTCATTCAAAAGACAGAGGAAAAAGGCGTCATACCTCCGTGTCGTTTAGTTCATATATGGATTCATCAACTGGGGTTTTGCGATTTTTTTTACTCCCAGTTCTTATAGAACAGGGAATACTTTACAAAGGGAACGAAGAAATGCTGTCTGTGTGTCTGTCGGTGTGCGTCCTTGGTCAAAATGTGTTCCACTCGCTCCAGACAAAACTTATGGGCCGATCTTTCTGAAAATTTGTAGGTATGTTCATTATGGGTCACGGATGATGCCCAATGTTTTATTTCACCAGAATAACCGTTGCTAATGACTATAACGGCCCAAAACGGTTTTTCTTCTTTATGGAATATCTCAACAAGTACTTGGCCGGTGACGAAAAACATTATGCTGCATGTTTGATTGTGACCTTTTTTTTTATTATTATTATCATGACGCGTGTTTAATTGTGATGGGGCTTTTTTTAAACACACGTTTTCAAGATAAACTGGGAGTATGTTTATACGCTTTGCATCTTGTTAAACCCTACATCGTGTTTTGTTGGCATGTCGGAGCCATGGATATCCTAACACAGC
This sequence comes from Conus betulinus, assembly GCA_016801955.1. Taxonomy (NCBI): domain Eukaryota; kingdom Metazoa; phylum Mollusca; class Gastropoda; order Neogastropoda; family Conidae; genus Conus; species Conus betulinus. The sequence goes on along the minus strand of JADBJO010002118.1, from coordinate 123,871 downwards.
TTTGTCGATCCCAATAAAGCCCATTTTATGCGGTTCCCAGTGCTAGTGTGACTGACCACACTGTGGTTATTAAACAGTAGGGCTGGTGACCCAAACTATGGACACATTGTCACCTCCTTTGCATCTTTCTTTGGGTCCTCACGCATAGGCTCAGCTCTTTCCTTCTGTATCAATCACTTTTTTATTTCATACTTTTCAGTTACCTTTCTGTTCTGCATCTCTCCATGCCCCCCCCCCCCCCCCCCCCCCCCCTTCCCCTTCCCCTTTTTTTGGTGTTGTTTGTTTGTTTGTTTTTGATCTGTGCCCGGTTCCGTGTGTTCTTTCCGTGGAAGTGAGCAGAATGATGTATTGCAGTTAGGTACCATTGATTTCCTTACACAACTAGGACACGTTGTATGGATCAGAACCTGCCTGCGAGCGAAAGTCAACTCTAGTCAGGCGAAACAAAATTTACTGATCAGAAGACACAGTTTGTCTCAATAGGCTGCTGGTGAAGACACTGCTGCTTTGATGTGACACACCTCACCGTCTCTCCACCACCACCACCACCAACCCCCCCCCCCCCCCCCCCCCCTCCCACCTCACACAGAGACATATCCTTTTTCAGCATCTTGTGTCTTTTGCAGCGTTTTCTCCCCGTTTGCTTTTCTACCCTTCACTGGACGCTCTGTTAGGTGCTTTGGACTATGTTTTTTGAACCCTTAGCGGTGAGAAAGCCATAGAAGTCTGAACTGTGGTACATCACCATTTGATGCCGAGGGAGCACCGACGCATTCAGACGTGTGTGAGTGTCTTTACGTTTACAGCTGACGCGTAAACTAACAGCAATGCGGGTGTAGCTCCAATTCTTTCTCTCAGTCGCGCGCATGGCACGTGTTGTCCGTAACACAGCTAGCTCCAACTAGCACGCGCCTTCAGCAACATTCCCCACGCTGGGGAACATGCTGTTTGCCATGCGCACTTTCTTTCTCTACTGTGACAACAGATAATAGTAAAGAGACATATATAGGGATTACTGAAAATAAATTCAAAACTAGGTATGCCAACCATAAGCAATCGTTCAAATATGAAAAATACAGAAACCAAACGGAATTAAGTAAACACGTATGGTATCTTAAGACAGCAAATATAGACTTTAATATAACATGGAAAATAGTCAAAAGAGCAGCAGCGTATAGCAACAGCACCAAGAGATGCAGCTTATGCACAACAGAAAAATGGATAATCTTGTGTAAGCCCGGTATGGCAACACTAAACACAAGAGTTGAAATGACAGACAGTTGCAGGCATAAAAGGAAATTTTTGTCAGTAATATAAAATAGCAACCCTAACAGAGCCCCTCACGCAGCACTATTAGCAAAGAAGATTTCACAACCCTGGTAGAGGCCCCCCCCCCCCCCCCCCCCACACAACACGTGCAACACAATTTTCTTTCTTCCTTTCCCTGAATACAATTCACAACTCCTATATATATTGAGGCCTAGAGTGCTGGATATAGTCGTTAATTAAAACCAGAAGAAGTATTAAAATCCGCACATCCATTCCCACTCCACAGCTCTTCATTTCCAAGCTTTCGCCTTTATTTTAAGGCTTCTTCAGGGAAGGCTGCAAAACACACACATACCATAACTGGACTAGCATTTCCATTTAGATTATTAAAATTGCATTTAAGATACGAGGTACGGTGGGTATGAGAGGGAGAAGAGAGGGGGGGAGAGAGGCAGGGGAAGGGGGGGGGGGAAGAGAAGGCAGGGGAAGGGGGGGGGGGGGGGGGGGGGGAAGAGAAGAAAAACTATGAACTCTTGGAAGACAGGGGATCACAGGGAAAATGGTACCGAAATCCTGAGGAATAGAGAGATGAAGTACAAGAGAGAGAGAGATGATGGGTGAAATTTCTATTTTTCTTGATATGTCCAAAACTTTCCTCCCCTTTCTCTCTCTCTCTCTCTCTCTCTCTCTCTCTCTCTCTCTCTCATCTCTCTCTCTCTCTCTCTTCTCTCTCTCTCTTCTTCTTCTTCTTCTTCTTCTCTCGTCGTTGCACCACTCTTTTCCCCCCCCTCCCCCTCTTTTTCCCAGGTTTTATTCTTCGGTCCTTTTGTCTTTATCTCTGTCTCTCGTTCTCGAGTCCTCTCAAAGAATTTCCTGATTCAACCCCCCCCCCCCCCCCCCCCCCGCTCGCATTGTTCCCCACCGCTCTTCCCCTCCCCCCCCACCCCCCCCCCCCCCTTTTTTTTTTTTTTTTTTTTTTTTTTTTCGCCTTCTGTGTTTTTTCTACGCCTCTCCCAGTATCTCTCCGTCTCTCCCACTGCTCCCTCATTCCTGTTTCCCCTCCCACCTCTGCCCCTCCTTGCTCTAGGTTGTTCACTTTCTTTTTTCTCCCCCTTTCCATCTTCTTCTCTCTCACACTTCTTTTAAACCCCCCCTTCCCCCTTTCAACCCATCTCTTCTCTCTCTCTTGTACTTCATCTCTCTATTCCTCCCCCCTCAGTTTCCTGACAGGATTTCGGTACCATTTTCCCTGTGATCCCCTGTCTTCCAAGAGTTCATAGTTTTCTTCTCTTCCCCCCCCCCCCCCCCTTCCCCTGCCTTCTCTTCCCCCCCCCCCTTCCCCTGCCTTCTCTCCCCCCTCTCTTCTCCCTCTCATACCCACCGTACCTCGTATCTTAAATGCAATTTTAATAATCTTAATGGAAATGCTAGTCCAGTTATGGTATGTGTGTGTTTGCAGCCTTCCCTGAAGAAGCCTTAAAATAAAGGCGAAAGCTTGGAAATGAAGAGCTGTGGAGTGGGAATGGATGTGCGGATTTTAATACTTCTTCTGGCTATATATATATATATATATATATATATGTGTGTGTGTGTGTGTGTGTGTGTGTGTGTGTGTGTGTAATGATTGTGTTGCAATAGTGGATTGTTTGTTATCCTCTATACCTCAAACAGGGTGAAATGAATGAATTCAAGTTCAAGTGCGTGCATATTTGTTGTGTGCATGTATATGTGTGTGTGTGTGTGTGTGTGTGTGTGTGTGTGTGTGTGTGTGTGTGTGAGAGAGAGAGAGAGAGAGAGAGAGAGAGAGAGAGAGAGAGAGAGAGAGAGAGACAGACAGACAGACAGACAGAGAGGCGAAGAGTTTTTTACAGTACTTTAACACTTTCAGCCTCTGAGCAAGCACTGTGTTGTAACACTCCATATAAATCAGTCCTAGTGTTCAGACTGAAGATGAAAAAAAAAAAAAGAGAATGACGACCTTACGCATTAACCTTCCGGAGAAGCTCCAGATTTATTGCCCCTGTCCAGAACTGTGTTTTTTGTCACTTCCTGTGCCTCGTTATCACTTGTAGGGTAGACAACCCACATGATTAGTGAGGGGAAAGAAAGAGAAACACGAGGGGTGTTGAAAAACAAAATGATGGGAAAATAGATGGTGGCCCTGACAGTGTGTTTCGCTTGTAATGATATAAGCCGCTTTCAACTTTTCACATTAAATCACGTATCTTCAATATTGAAACAAAAAGGACTGGAGGTTCGAATCGTAATTACAATTTTAAGAAAAGTTAACTTAGCTGATGGAAAATTGTGGATGGGTTTGTGTGGTGTGTGATGATGAAACTTGGTTTGTATTTCATGCAAAAACAAACAAACAAACAAATTTGTTTTCCTAAATGTGGGTAAAATACTAAGATTCCGTTGGACAAAATGCTTTTCCGTACTTTCAATGATAAAATGTTGTGCATTTTAGATTAGTTCTGTAACAAAAGGACATTTCATGACCAGTAGAAAACATGTCGAGAATATTGTTCTTAAATTTTAAAAAAAAAATGACCTGTCTGCCATCAAAGCAGTGGCATTTAAAGGTATTTAACGGCACCATCTCTACCCACTGAATCACGCAGTTGCACTCATTGTGATTGATTGTGGAAGTGGGTTTACAACACGAACCAAGAGCAGTCTTCTTAAATTAGAAAGAATTCAAAATGAAGCAATGATACTGACCTTAGAAACCACGAAGGAATACACCAGTTGATACTATGCAGTAGGTTTTGGACTTTTCTTCAATGCAGGCAAGACACAAGCTAGAACAGAAAGCATATTTCATAGCATCTGAAAATCTTCAAAATTGACTACATGCGGTAGTCAGTGTGAAACAAACGGCACTCGCCAGAACGTTAAAAAATCATGGATTGGACTGGCAGAGGACAATACACAGCCTTTGTGCCAGTTAGCAGAACTGAAAGAAACGAAGGAATGTTAAAAGTGTCCAGACCACTTCAAACACCATCGCTCTCGAACTTGAAAGACACTTTGTAAATGTAATCAATAGCGAACCGCCAAGAACACGTAAATGAAGAATCACAAGACAAAACACGACGCGTTTCGACCTCCTAGGTCTTCTTCAGACAAGATACAAAACACTCAGGACAACGAACGTGAAAGAGCAATCACTTATCTTTATCCACTTCAGCGACGCTGTCGAAAATAACCAGTAGGCAAAACCAACGCAGACATTCCGATGCGGGTGGAAAACCTTGGCACGAAAGAAGATTTCGTTTTGTACACTGATGGTTCCGTAACCAAAGGTAAGTCAGGCCGGGAATGCACAGTCAAGCAAAATGGCCGAACTGTTGAGGAAGGCAATTGTGCATACAGTTTAACAACATCAAGTCTAAGAACGGAGGTAACAGCAGTGACACTAGCATTCCACTGGCTCACATCCACAGGCCAGCTATAAACTCACTGTTTCCATAATCTACTGTAAAAAGTGGAGAGTGGAGAGTAGAAAGGGGAGCTCTGCTTGGCATGAAGTAATGCTCAACCTTCCCCTGGAGAGACTCCTATGGAGGTACTGCTCAGGACATGCAGGTGTGAAAGGAAAGTAAAAATTAGACGCACTGGCAGGCAATGCAACAATAAGGACTGGACTGCAGCTGGCACAATCTGACGCGATAAGAAATCTAAAGAATCACCTCAACAAACAAAAGCACTAACGAATCACCTCAACAAAAACAGAGCACCATAGACCATCTTTCAGAGCTGAACATTAACAGAAGAAGTGGCCGCACATCCAGACCTAAAGGAAGAGCAAGAAACGTCACCAGCCAAACAAATATTGGAAAAAATCTCAAGGCCAACACTTTGAAGCGAAGAATGAACAGACCCCAGTCTCTTCAAACTGGCGCAAAACTGATGTTTAATGGCACTGTGTGTGTGTGTATGAGTGTGTGTATATGCGTGCGTTCGTGCGCGCGCGCGCGCGCGCGCGCGCGCGTGTGTGTGTGTATGTGTGTGTGTGTGTGCGTGCGTGTGTGTGTGCGTGCGTGTGTGTGTGTGTGTGTGTGTGTGTGTGTGTGTGTGTGTGTGTGTGTGTGTGTGTGTGTGTGTGTGTGTGTGTGTGCGTGTGCGTGCGCGTGCGTGTGTGTGTGTGTGTGTGTGTGTGTGTGTGTGTGTGTGTGTGTGACATAGAGAGAGAGAGAGAGTGAGAGAAAGAAAGGGGGGAGAGAGGGGGGCACTCCATCAGTTCACACCCTCTAAGCAAGCACTCTGTTGTAAAACTTTCGCATAAATCACTCTCGATATTACGATGATGAGGTAAAACGATTTTCTAACGACGCTCCTGTGCATGAACTTTCTGATTTATCCCCCCTGTCATCACTTTTTTGGTCATTCTTCCTGCCTCAACGCCACTGACAGGGATTGAACATGGAATAAAAAAAAAAAAAAAGGAAAACGGACGGTGCTGTGCTACTGTGTTTTGCATGCAACATTATAAGCTCTCACCTTTTCCCCATCTCTCTCTCTCTCTCTCTCTCTCTCTCTCTCTCTCTCTCTCGCCTGGGGGTCACGTGGTACAACGGACAACGGAGGGACAGGGCGCTATTTATTTCAACTGCGGCAATTGTTTCCAATCTTCCTGTGACAATGCCAGTTACTGAACTTCCAGTGGCCGCGGAGACAGCCCTAAACGTCCTGCTGACTAACAACACTGTGTCCAGCTGGACATTACAGGTGAAGACAACAACTCGATGGTCGTCCTACGACCGAAGCCAGTCAGCCCAGTGTCAACAACAATGGCGGATTCTGTCTTGAACCGAAGAATGCAAGTTGAATATTAGAGGAAGAGAAGCCCCCCCCCCCCCCCCCCCCCCCCCCCCCCCCCAGCCAGGTGCGACGAGATCAAGAGAGAGAGCGAAACAGCAGAACAGACGACCTGCACACCCTGGTTTGCTGCTGGTCTCGGTAACACTAGTGATGCGAATGTACTAGCCCTGCTTAACATCGAATCGGACGAACACAGTACACAGCATAGTACACAGCACAGTACACAGCACAGTACCAAGCCTACACACAATGATAATGACGCGTCACATATTCAGGATGCTCTTCTGTCTTTGCACTTTAGTCTGTTGGAGTGTAACATCAGTGATCCAGAAATCCACCCGTGGGACATCAACGGGTGGGCCTTGAACAATCCATAGACAAGACAATCGCCGGTTTTGACACTGGAGTGGTTAAGGATTATGTTGCCAGTCTGACCGATTGCCAGGTGCAGAGACGATTGCGAGATCCGCGCGCAGAAACATAGCATTTCGGAAGGTTGTGGTTCATTAAAACGAACGATGTGGTTGTGCTGACGTGTGAGTCAGATGATGTTCTGGAATATTCCTGCGAGCTGAACTCGGAGGATGATTGTTTGTTCTGGTTCGTGAAGCAGGAAGAAAGAAAACATGTCGCCAGAGGAATGTGTCAGACTGGTCAACCTCGGCAAGGAAGACTTACTGGCAACACAGAAACATGTGAGAAACCCGAGCACGTGCTCTACGGTGGCTACACACTCTCCACGGATTGACCCAGCTCTACATGGGGTGACCGTCATCTACAGAGCCAACAGGAAACAGTGACATTTGTCGTTCACGCTTTGTCATGTAAAGTGAAAGAAAAAGACATGGCTGTGGTTTGCATGTCAATGAAATCATCTTGAGTTTTGTCACTGGACTTCGCGCCGATTTGCTAAATGGACTATACAGCTTGATAACAATAAACTCCCCCCCCCCCCCCCCCTCTCTCTCTCTCTCTCTCTCTCTGTGTGTCTGTCTCTGTCTGTGTGTGTGTGTGTGTGTGTGTGTGTGTGTGTGATGCAAGTAATCCAGACGATGTCCATGAGCGATTGTGGAATGCGTTAGACATGTTACACGTGAATACAAATGTCGTACTCGAAATGCTTGATAATGCTGTAAAGTGTGCTGCAGATTCTATGAAACAGAAAATTTCCGTCGGGTTTACAAGACAACAGAATAAATGGTTTGATTCAGAATGTAAAACTACAAGACAAAAATGTAAGAAAGTTATTGAGAACATGTAACAGAACATCAGGCATTACCGGCTATCATGTATACTGCGTCAGCAGAAGAGAACACAAGATTGTTTTTTTTAGATTGAAAGAAAAAGTTATATAACGATTCATTGTTTCAAAAAATAAATAATTGTATCAATAAACAGCTGGAATTTGGGAAAATGTTAAATTTGTATGACAAAAGCAGACACAGAATCAGAATAATATCACAATACACGAGTGGCTTGATCACTGTAAGAATATTTTGGGAAAAGATATAACCAATAAGTCTATCATCTATGCCGGTCAGTTATCAGAAGATGACGAGTATGCCGAGTATTCAGATCGGTCCATCACAAATAAAAAAAAAAGTTGAAAACGGTAAACTGCAGGACCTGATGGACTTACAGGTGATTTTTTTTTTAGGACAATGCTATAAAATGTTCATGTAAAATCATTTAATGTTTTGTTTGATAAGGGAATCTATCCTGAAAGCTGGACAGAATCGATCATTCTTCCTTTGTACAAAAAAAAGGAGATGCGAATGATCCAAACAAATTACGCGGGCATCTCATTATGTAATATAGCTAGTAAACTGTACGGTTCCGTAATTAAAAGACTTTGCAGAGTGGGTCGAACTAAACAATATTACAGGTGAATTTCAAGCTGGCTTCAGAATGATTATAGCACAATAGACCGTGTGTTTACTCTGCTGGCGGCGGTTAAGAAACAGTCTGCTAATAGCAGAAAATTATATGTTGTTTTTGTTGATTTCGAGAAAGCATTTGATTCGATTTCAAGGAAAATGTATGGCCAATTCTTATTAAAAAATATTGCATAAAGGGTAAGCTTTATAGTTATGTGAGAAGTATGTATGAAAACATAAGAGTCAAATAAAAAGTGGGGCTAGGCTCAGTGTTTTTATTATGTGTGTATTACCTGCACAGCTCTCTCAAAACGCTGCATGACTTAGATGCAAGGGGTAAAGCTAACTGTGCAAAGAACATTCAAAAATGTGTTATAATTATAGTCATTTAATGAACAGAACTTTCAAAAATCAAAGTTAAGACTGGTTTTGTGGTGGGAAGGTCACATATAGTCATGGTTTTTCCTTTGTATGGCTAAATCAAGGTGCGGGTTGCGTCCCAAGTTTTTCAGCCTGTTTTAAGCGACGCAAGATAGACTACTACTTTTACTACTACTACTACTATTACTACTGCTGCTGCTGCTGCTACTACTACTACAAAACTTAAACAAAAAACAAAACAAAGAAAAAAAAAAACCTTGGCCTTTTTAATATAGTGTATTACATTCCACGGTTGTGACAGATTTGACAGTTGCGATCGGGACATAATGGAATTGATATCAGCCATATCAGCAGAAACATCGTGGCAATAAAGGGTTGTATAGTCTTTCGTTCTTGAGAGAGAGAGAGAGAGAGAGAGAGAGAGAGAGAGAGAGAGAGAGAGAGACAGACAGGACAGGCAGGCAGGCAGGCAGGCAGACAGACAGACAGACAGACAGACAGACACACAGAGACACAG
>JADBJO010002118.1:100000-107500 GCA_016801955.1 Conus betulinus | reverse complement strand
CTCCTCTCTCTCTCTCTCTCTCTCTCGTGTTCGTGATCAAGCTACTGACAAGACGCATTTTTGAAGCGCTCCCGATCTTTTGTTTATTTTGTGTGTTTTTATTTCTGTTGTGGACCCTGTGAAGTTTAGAATATGGAAATCTACAAAGAATTTTGGAAAACCAAAGAATAGAATACGAAAAATCTCTGGATAAAGTTTTGAATGATCGACTTAGTACAGTGACTCAGCAAGTTTCATTCGATTTGGACAGGGTCGCGCGTGAACTGAAGACCGAGTTTCACGAGCTTCAAAGCAAAACGCACAGGCTAGAACAAACCGTTGCCGCATCAGTGGATGAGATCAGCAAAAAAAAACACTACGTGACGCAGCTGGAGTGAATTTGAAACAGACAATTGCAAACACTGGATGAAAAGACAGAAAAATTAGAAATGTTCATCAGACGTGACAACCTGCGGTTTTTCAATGTGCCCCGGGCTCTCCTCCACTGGATCACATGAAGAATGTGTCAAATCTGTTTTAAGTGTGCTAGAGGGGTCAGTGACTGGGAAAACTTGGACCCCAGACGATATTGTACGTGCACAACGCTTGGGACGCTACAATGATTCCGATGGTCGCCCCCCGCCCATGATCGTGAAATTTGCGCGCTGGTCTGACAGAATGTCAGTTCTGAGCGAGGGCAGGGTGGCACTTCGGAAGAGAAATGTGACGGTAGCTGCAGACCTCACGGACCGGCAAAGAGAGACGGTGCAGCAGTATCGGCGCCAGGGTTTCCATGCCTACTACCGTGGTGACAGACTGGTGGTGGAGGAGCAGAACCAACAGCGCTACCCACGCCCGCCATGGAGACGAGGCCCGGTCAGCCACGACACCCGCTACAGGAACAGCAGCTACGGTGGCAACAACTACAGCGACTACAGAAGCAGCAATTACGTTGGCGTCAGCAGCAACGACCCCGCTACTTCTGGAGGAATGACAGACGCTTACACTGTGATGACACCCGCATTGAAAACCACGCCTCCAATGTCGACAGAGACAGTGAGTACACGGACATGAGACAGTGTGATGAGGTCAGTGGTTTTCAAAACTGGCAATACAACTTCCAACCGTACCCCAACCCAAGTTCGATGTATCATTTCCTCCTCCTTTGACTACAACACGGACGTCTAATAGTAATGTTCAACAGAACATTAGCAACAGCTGTCACACTGTTAAAACTCAGGGTATGACAGAGAATGACATGACAGATCGATGTGAAGACACAGACCACGTTGTGTGTACGATACTAACGGTGATATACTTGCACAGACAAAAGTAAACAGAGGGACGCGAGTCAAGTTGAAATCAGCACAGAGAGAAAGAACAGAACAATGCCATCATGGACAGTGTGACAGGAAAGAACTCAAATCTTGTTGAAGTCGGTATGGAAGAAGTTAAGAATTATGTCACTTCAGACACTGGGGTGATGAGTGATCGGAATCGTGTTGAAGACAGTACGAAAGATCTACTAAATGACTGTGAAGAAACGAACTTAACAAAGACAGGGATAAACGGAAATCTTACAGATGACAGTGCATGTGTGTTACATAGTACCGACAGTGTAGACAGCATGGCGGGAGGAAAGGGACTGAACACGACTGACCTTCACACGGAGACAGAGACTGCTGACAGTGAGGGAATCAACGAATACACAGATAATCTGATCACCGACTCCACTGACTTACACAGATCTGAATCCGAACTTCAACATATACACATAACAAATCGACAGCAATGCCGACGGCCAAGGACACGAAAACGTTTGCAAATAAACCGAACAATAAGGCTGACTCTGACAAACCCACAAAACCACACACAGTGCGTTCAAACACGGAACAGAGGAATGATGACAAAACCACAAAGAAGTGTGAGAGACGCAGCTCCACGGGCAAAGCTTCACATCCTGCAACCCGATCAAGAAGCGCTTCCTGCACCAACTCTGCCTCCAAACGGCAAACCACCATTCATGAAGTGGCAGGTGGGAATAAGCCCAAGCAGACCAGCTTATAGGGACACGCCGCGACCCATGTCACGAAACACATAAAGTTCGTAACATATAATATTGATGGTCTTTCCCGTGTGTTTGATCATGAAGTACGCTCTTATTTAAAAGATTTTGATTTTTGTTTACTCGTTGAAACTTTTTCCACCCATTTTCCTGATCATTTATTTCCGAACTATGACACTTTTATTGTGCCAGGTATCAAACTGTCCGATGGTATTACAGCAAGATTATCGGGAGGTTTAGCGCTCCTTGTCAAGAAACAATTTTCACAGTACGTTGAACAAGTGAAGACTGAATACGATAATATAATTGTGTTGAAGCTGTCTAAAGATATTTTTGGCACAGACACACCAGTGATGCTAGTAGGTGCATATGTACCTCCTAGCTCTTCTGATTATTACCGCAACACGGATTTATCTAATGGTATCACGATTATAGAACAATGCATAATGGATTTATTTGAATCTTTTGGAAATGTGCCTTTTCTCTTGATTGGGGATTTCAATGCACGCACTGGGGGGTTGAATGGGAAAGAAGGGGATGATGATCTGAGTGAAGGTGTGCTGAAAGATGACGATGAACGGGAATTAAGCCGTACTTCGAAAGATAAGGTGATAAATGATTTTAGTAATTGTTTATTGAATGTTTGTGACTGTTTTGATCTTTTTATTTTGAATGGCGCTGTAAAGAATGATAAGGATTTTGGTCACTATACATATGTGTCACCAGGCGGATGTAGTATTATGACTACGCTATATGTGTCACGATGTTTGTTGAAGTTTTGTGTGTCACTGAATGTTCGTCCCAAAATTGAATCAAAACACATGCCTGTGAAGTTGTGCTTGACTCACAGGTTAATGTTGATGAGGAAGCAAACGTAACAGCGAGCAGTTTTAAGCTTGAAAAAATGGTCTGGGACCATAACAAATTTGAAGATTTTAAGAAAAATATTACATCTAATGAATTTAAAAGCAGTTTAAGGACAGCATCCTCATTGATAAATGCTGACATTAACGAAGCTCTTCAGATATTTAACGAAGCGTTGCTCGGTACTTGTTTATGTATGAAGAAAACGATAACAATAGGAAAAGGAATATCAGACACATGGTTCGACCAAGAATGTAGTCAATGCAGAAAGGAACTTAGATGTGATTTGAGACAGTATTACAGACATGGGGATGATGACGTTTTAAAGAATTGCATATAACGAGAAACGAAGAGAATATAAAGAGCTCTTGAGGATTAAAAAGAAAAACCACCGTACGTCGACACTGGTGGCATTACATGCAAATATCAATAATCCGAGAGGATTCTGGAATAAGTTGCGATCTTGTATTTCTAAAAAGTCTGTACCAAACAACATTAGTAAAGAGCAGTGGTACACACATTTTCCCAAGTATTTCAGTCAAATTCTGACAATGTTTCAAATGTTGTGGATGGTGAAGGTAATGAAGAGATGATAACGGCCAGTGGACTGATGATGACGGTCGGCATGTGAACACAGATTCTCTTGAGGCAGATATAACCGAGAATGAAGTTTTTGCTGCCGTGCGTTCGTTAAAAAATGGCAAGGCAGCAGGTCCTGACGGGATCACAGGCGAAGTATTTAAAAATTCTATCACCATAATTGCTCCTTTTTTAGTTGCATTATTTAATGTAATGTTTACCTCAGGAACCTATCCGTTACAGTGGTCTGAAGCCTTTATACAGCCTCTCTTCAAAAAAGGCGATCGGAGTTTACCTGATAATTATCGTGGTATTTCGTTACTGAATGTCTGCAGTAAGCTATACAGTCATATATTAAATGAAAGGTTATCAAAATGGATCGAACATAATAATGTAATAAACGATTGTCAAGCAGGCTTCAGGAAAAAATACAGCACACCGTTGATCATATTTTTACGTTGTTTGCCATGGTGCAGAAACAGTTATTGTTACACAAAAAAAATGATATGTTGGTTTTATAGATTTTAGAAAAGCTTTTGATTCTGTCGCTCGCTCAAAGTTATGGACCGTCCTGAAGAAAGAGGGTATTGGAGGGAAAATGTACCAGGCCATAAACTAGTATATATAACATTGTAAAAGCAAAAGTTAGAGTGGAAGGTGATCTGACCGAAGCATTCACGTGTCCCATTGGTTTAAAACAGGGAGAAAAATGCAGTCCTGTCCTGTTTTCTCTGTTCATAAACGAATTGGCGGAAGAAATCATCCAAAGGGGAAGACATGGAATTCAGCTTATTCCTGATTTTTTGGAAATTCTTATTCTTATGTTTGCCGATGATATTATTCTAGTTTCTGATTCGATCACAGGCTTGCAAACCCAATTAAATGTGTTGCATGACATGACAAAAAGGCTTGGTTTAATCGTGAATTTAGATAAGTCAAATATTGTCATATTCAGAAATGGCGGCTATGTCTCTGAACATGAGGTATGGTATTATGGACGGAATAAGGTATCAGTTGTTAATATGTATAAATATCTTGGTGTCATCATGTCGACTAGGCTGTCATTTACTCACTGTTTGAACGATCTATCGAGTCGAGCGAGAAAAAGGGGTCATTAACATTTTTAAGTTGCTTTGGTCATTAGGAGAAAAAATCTCCGGTCATATTCTTTAAACTTTTTGATGCTCAGATCCAACCTATGCTTAGTTATGGAGCCGAAGTTTGGGGCATCATAGGAAATCTTGATATAATAGAAAAAGTGCACTTGTTCTCACTAAAAAGATTTTTGAATGTCAGCATAAGAACTCCTAATGTGATGATTTACGGTGAGTTAGGACGTTTTCCGCTATATGTAAACTTGCAACTCAAAAGTGTTCGATACTGGTTAAGAATTTTGAAGATGCCATTTCATCGTTTGCCTCACAAGGCATATAGAATGCTACTGCATTTTCATAATAACAACAAGAATACATGGGCATCAGCAATTTGTTTCTTCTTCTTGTACAATACGGATATGGAGAGGTTTGGAGAGAATCAGGGGGTTTGAGGATGAGAAGGCATTTTTGAGAGCATTAAAAGATAGTGTTATTAATGATTACAAGACGCAATGGTCTCATGACATGGAACAAAGTGATCGTTTCCTGTTGTATCGAACATTCAAGAGTGAATTGGTTCTATCTCCCTATTTGATTGTACTAAATCATTTGCGAGCAAGAATCAGTTTGATAGGGTTACGGTTAGGTGTCTCACAGCTGAACGTGCACAAGCTACGCTTCCGTAAAAATATAACGGAAAACGATATGTCATGTCCATTCTGTGTTTCGCAGATGGAGACCGAAGTTCACTTTGTTTTACATTATCCGCAGTATCAGAATTTAAGAGAAAAGTATATTCCTCATAAATACTATAACCAGCCTTCGCAGTTCAAACTAACAATGCTTCTGGCATCTGAGAATAAATCACAGATAAACTCGACTCGCTATCTATCTTGAAAAAGCTTTCAAACTGCGCGGCAGTTCACTCGAATGAGTTATGAAGTGGAAATGTGCATTGTACATATGCATTATTACAGAATGTATAATTGTGTTTCTGCAGTGATACAAATCGATTCTGTTTGTAACCACTCCCAATGACATGGGTCTATGGCCTATTCATTAAATTGTTCAGAGTTCAGAGTTCAGAGTTCTCTCTCTCTCTCTCTGTCTGTGACAGGAGAGAGAGAGAGAGAGAGAGAGAGAGAGAGAGAGAGAGAGAGAGAGACAGACAGACAGACAGACAGACAGACAGACAGAGAGAGAGAGAGAGAGAGAATGTGTGTGGGTGGGTGGGTGAATGGGGCTCTGGCTCCAAATAGATGGTAATTTTCAAATCATTCACAGCAATATGGCAGTGTCTCAATAATTCAAGATCTTCGATTGATGTCTTTACAGACTGGACATATAGTGTGCCACTGGGCTGATTGCGTTACCCAGAGAGAAATTGCTGGTGGCGCGGTTTCGGCTGTGATTTCACTCAAACCTCTGCCATTTCTGGAACAATAAGCTTTGGAATGGCAGCTGTGCTGAGTGATGCATTGGAATCGCAGCATTACCACTTCGGCTGGCACTGGACTCACAACATGAATATGTATATATTATTTGGGGGGTGGTGGGGGGGGGGGGGGGGGGGGGGGGGATCACAATGGACGAAAAAGAAAATAGTGTAAATGCTATAAACAAAGGAAGAAAGTATCAAAGATAAAAAAAACAAAATGAAATAGAATAAAATAAAATAAAATAAAACCAAATAAAACAAGGAAGAAATGTCAAGATAAAATAAAGTAAAATAAAATGAAATAAAATAACATGAAATAAAACAAGATGAAAGAAAAGAAAAGAAAAGAAAACGTAAAGTAAATAACGCAAAATAAAACTCTGGCTTGTCCAATGAAAGGTACGTGCATAAGTTTGTACATAATAAGACTACCTGCCATTAGATATGTTGATCACCTCCCTCTCCTTCCTCCCACCCTTTCCCCTTCAGTCTCCCTCCTCCCTATATGCACAGCGATGTCTGTCAGCCGCCGCGGTTCGTTGGCAGATATCCTGACTGTGAGGTGGGGGGTCTGGGGTTTGAATCTCACAACAAGCATTTCATTCTGTCTGCCTGTGTACATTCACTGTCTGCCTGTGTACATTCACTGTCTGTCTGTGTACATTCACTGTCTGCCTGAGTACACTCACTGTCTGCCTGTGTTCATTCACTGTCTGCCTGTGTACATTCATTGTCTGCCTGTGTACACTCACTGTTTGCCTGTGTACATTCACTGTCTGCCTGTGTACATTCACTGTCTGCCTGTGTACATTCACTGTCTGTCTGCCTGTGTACATTCACTGTCTGTCTGCCTGTGTACATTCACTGTCTGTCTGCCTGTGTACATTCACTGTCTGCCTGTGTACATTCACTGTCTGCCTGTGTACATTCACTGTCTGCCTGTGTACATTCACTGTCTGTCTGCCTGTGTACATTCACACTGCCTGTGTACATTCACTGTCTGCCTATGTTCGTTTCACTGTCTGCCTGTGTACATTCACTGTCTGTCTGCCTGTGTACATATACTGTCTGCCTGTGTACATTCACTGTCTGCCTGTGTACATATAATGTCTGCCTGTGTACATTCACTGTCTGCCTTTGTACATTCACGGTCTGCCTGTGTACATTCACTGTCTGTCTGCCTGTGTACATTCACGGTCTGCCTGTGTACATTCACGGTCTGCCTATGTACATTCACTGTCTGCCTGTGTGTACATTCACTGTCTGCCTATGTACATTCACTGTCTGCCTGTGTACATTCACTGTCTGCCTATGTACATTCACTGTCTGCCTGTGTACATTCACGGTCTGCCTATGTACATTCACTGTCTGCCTGTGTACATTCATGGTCTGCCTATGTACATTCACTGTCTGCCTATGTACATTCACTGTCTGTCTGTGTACATTCACTGCCTGTGTACATTCACTGTCTGCCTGTGTAC
>JADBJO010002118.1:95000-97500 GCA_016801955.1 Conus betulinus | reverse complement strand
AGTGAATATGTTCAAAACGTGCAACAGATTGCTTATGCACGTTGAAATTGTGTTCACATTAAACAATGAATAGTAACTATATACGGTGCATACTGCAAGAAATTGCATAAAACTTTTCTTCTGCGCTTTTGGATGTTGATTGTACTTTTATTGAATCTTACTCTGTTTTATTACATAATCCAAATTTTATTCCAGCCAATTGACTTTGCGTGAAAATAGCACACCGTCCATTTTGTCTTCTTAAAAAAAAAAAACAAACAAACAAAAAAAAAAAAAAACATTTACACTCCTTGTTGAATGTTGATATCAGCAATCGTCAAGCCACTGTTAAAGGGACATCACTCCTACCCGCCGTATTCTCTCTAGGCCCGGTAGCCCAGGAGATCAGAGAGAGAGGAGAGTTTTACTGTAGGCTTCACAATCTGATCTGCCCTTGCCGAAGCAGGGCCCAGACAGTGGACTCCTCGGGCTAATTCTGACCTGCAGCAAGGGTCAACGAGGTTTGGGCAGGTCAGGGGTGGAGGGTAGGGGGGGGGGGGGGGGGGGGGAGAAAACGAGAGGATGAGAAGGAAGGCGAGATGAAGATGGTAAGAAGGGAGCAGGGAGGGGGGGGGGGGATGGGAGGGGACTTTCAAAGGACCGGCGACTGGGATTTCATCAGGGAGATTCCATCGTCGGCGAGACGTCTGACTCTGAAGATTGTTAGTCTGTGGTTGTTCCCATGAGGGAAGGAGACGGGAGAAGAGAGGAGAGGGGGTGGAGGTGGGGGGAGTTGATCAAAGTTTGATCACGTATACACATTTGACTTTCTTCACATTTTTTTTTGTTTTTGTTTTTAGAGCACACCACACACACACACACACACACACACACACACACACACACACACACACACACACACGGGAGCGCGCGCGCGCGCGCGCGAGCACACACCAGTCTCTCTCACTCTCTCGCTCTCTCTCTCTCTCTCTCTCTCTCTCTCTCTCTCTCTCTCTCTCTCTCTCTCACACACACACACACACACACACACGCACACGCATGAACACTTTATTAAACATGAACGCACACACCACCGCACGCATACAGACTACATACATAAACACACACATGCGCACACACACACACACGCACACACACGCACACACACGTACACACATACACGCGCGCGCGCGCGCGCACGCACGCACGCACGTACACACACAGAGGCACGCACGCACACACGTACGCACGCCCGCGCGCGCGCAAACATCCACACAAACACCTCTGTGTGTGCCCATGGATGCATGTGAAGAGCATGCAGGTGCTTGTGTCTCTTGGCTCTGGATGACATCGCAATATATGTGAAAAGGAAACGTGAATCAGACCCCGTAAATCGTCTGAGACCAGACTGGAACCCTAGAATTCGGAATACGCATCATGACTTAACATTTTCAAGAAAGCATTACATCTATGGAACTTTATATCTTTCTCTGGTGGTGACAATCATTGGAATTCCTTTCCACTTCCATATCCGTGGTCCATTTTTGTCGAAGCTACAGTCACAAGACAAATCCGCGAAGTTGCAGCGGAAACAAGTATCTGTCTTTTTGACATACTAACAACATCCGTTACATAAAATGTAATTCACGGTGCCAGAGTCCGTGTCCTCAAAACAGCTCTCGGCAACAGGGTCTCTCTGCTGTTGAAGAATCATTTCTTCTTTAGTTACATTGAGGTCAAGAGGCAAAGGGACTGACAGCGGTTTTGTTACTCTCTCTCTGTCTCTGTCTCTCTCTGTCTCTCTGTCTCTGTCTCTCTCTCTCTCTCTCTCTCTCTCTCTCTCTCTCTCTCTCTCTCTCTCACACACACACACAACACATAGAACTCTCTCTCTCTCTCTCTCTCTCTCTCTCTCTCTCTCTCTCTCTGTCTCTCTCTCTCTCTCTTTCTAACCTTGTAGTAATCAAACCAGTAACCTGAGAGAACTAAGACTAAGGAATGTGAAAGACACAAAGGGTGTTGCTTAAAAAAAAAAAACTAAAGTCAATGCTGGGAAGACTTCCACATTGTCATAAAAGGCATACACGTGTGAGTTTAACACGTACGTTGGCTGTTCTGTTCAGTGGACTATTCATGTTATTTGCTGTGGCTCATCCGATGTCACCCAGAACACAGATGCTCTGTTTACCAACATAGCCTTGGTGGAGTGTTCTACAAGCTGCTCATGCAGCTCACCGACCTCAATAGCAAGCAACACGTTGCATATCAGAGAATTAGTCCTTATTTAAATCTAAGAATGGGCATAGTGACTAGTAATGAACCATATTTCCGATGTTCAACACAACAGATCTCTTGGTCCTTGTACACAATGGTCTCTAATTTTCTAATACTAATTGATGAGGATGAGGATGATGAAGGTGATGCAACATCAAGAAATCGGAGTACCAACTGTTCCCATAAACAACTCCTCTCAAGGCGAATCCACGCCGTAGTCTTTCCAGACTGTCAGCATTCAAACAAT
>JADBJO010002118.1:67500-90000 GCA_016801955.1 Conus betulinus | reverse complement strand
GAGAGAGAGAGAGAGAGAGAGAGAGAGACTGCGAAAAGGGCGTATCGGATAGGGTAGGTTGTGGAAGGGGGTGGGTGACACTATATTTCCCTTTTGGTTGCCCGTGGTTCAGTGCAAATATCATCATCAAACTGCAGACGTGACGGTCGCGGTGTTAACACCCACCGGAGGCGTTTCGTTGTGGGACTCGTCGGCGTTACTCAGGGTTGAACGAGAATGGCGCTCCTATGGGGAGACTGGGGCCACGCAGAATGGAGCTTCATCTACTTACTGGAAGCACCCAGGGAGAGCCGGATAGAGCGGCATGGGGGTTTGTCACTGAGACGACACGGGAGAGGAGTCAGACCTCTTACACACACACACACACACACACACACACACACACACACACACACACACACACACACACAACACACACACTTACTGCTTTATATGTCGATAGCAGATACGGTTTTCTTCTTCTTCTTCTTCTTCTTCTCTTCTTCTTTCTTCTTCTTCTTTTTCTTCTTCTTCTGTATCAGTCTTTGTAAGAGCATAATGAAGTAGTGTGGTACCACTCGCTGCAAGACATTGTTTTTCATGCATAGAGAGAAAGACAAAAGATAGTCGGAAAAAATGGTCAAACAATGATAGATAGATATATAGATAGGTAGATAGACAGACAGACAGACAGATAGACGGGCGGACGACAGACAGACAGACAGACAGACAGACAGATAGATAGATAGATAGATAGATAGATAGATAGATAGATAGATAGATAGATAGATAGACAGATAGATAGACACAGATAGGTGGATAGATGGATAGATAGGGTTAGTAGATAGATTGATTGATAGATAGACAGACATATGCAGAGAGAGAGAGAGAGAGAGAGAGAGAGAGAGAGAGAGAGAGAGAGAGAGAGAGAGAGAGAGAGAGAGAGAGAGAGTTACCTCTTTTTCTGCACCCTGCGTGAAAACAAAGTGATCAAATGACAATGGACCTGATCAGAATTCTTCAGTGTGGTTTATGACGGTAGCACACACTATCGTGCCGTGACTTACACTGGAGAAGGGACGACATTGGTATTTGCTGATACATTTCCAATCAATCGGTTCAGAAATGAAGATTTGATTCTACCAGGACAGACAGACAGTAAAACCCCCCAATCCAACATCATTGCATGCCCAAACTGAGACTGAATTCATAAGACTGTCTTCAAATTTGTTGACTGGTTCAGGTTTTGTGTTTGCTCGTCTGTTTGTTTGTTTATTTGTTCAATGCTCCCCCTGTCCGTCTGTCTGTCTGTCTGTCTGTCTGTCTGTCTGTTTGTCTGTCTGTCTCCGTTCTCTCTCTCTCTCTCTCTCTCTCTCTCTCTCTCTCTCTCTCTCTCTCTCTCTCTCTCTCTCTCTCTCTCTCTCTCTCTCTCTCTCTGACATGATGAAATTAACGCGGAGACACACTACCAAAATAAGCAGGATATTAAACTCACGACTAACTAAAAAGGTAGTGCGTGAGCAAAGTATACAAAAAAATATATAGAGACAAGGTCTGATGCGAAGAAAACAGACAAATTTCCAGCAGGGTATGATAATGACCATAACAACAACAACAACAACAACAACAACAACAACAACAACAGCAGCAGTAGTAGCAGCAGCAACGAAGATAACATCAACAACAACGATAGTAATAATAATATTGTTGATGAAGATGTCATCATCATCATCATCATCGTCATCATCATCATCATCGTCGTCGTCGTCGTCGTCGTCGTTGTCGTCATCATCATCATCATCATCATCATCATCATCATCATCATCATCATCATCATCATCATCATCATCATCATCATCATCATCATCATCATCGTCATCAGGATCATCATCACCACAGTATGTAACAGAATATGATAATGAAACAAAATGTTATGTATAAGTGTGTTATTTTTCTGTCAGCAAAGTTTAGAAACAACCTGCCAATTAAATCGGTTAGATCTTTGAATTATTTTTTTCACCACAGCCTGATAAAACCTGATTATAAACAAACAGGACGAACACCTGTTGTGGTACAGTGCTTGTCATTTTGGGACTTGAACGTGGTGATCTTAAGTTCTGGCCCCATTAAAGTCAATTGTCTGTACCGTTTCTTAGTTCCGCTCAGCTCCTACCCAGGATTGTTAAATGTGCTACAAGCTCGTAGTGGAAAACTGAAACCACGCAGTGGAGTTTCGTCCCTTTGATGAATGCGTTTCTGAGAGTGGTGCTTAAATTTTTCTTACCAATGCTGCAGACGTGTGCGTCTGTCTTGCTTGACTGATGCCGAGTTATCCATCATGGCACACAGCCAAATAGCAGATGTCTGCCCTGCCGTGTGGCGTCAGACGGGAACGGAATTCCAGAACATCATCTTAATCACACTCATTAATATCATCATGAAACAGACAAAAAGTGTGACACTCTGTGACCCTTCCATGGCATGCTGTCATGATGTCATCATCAGTTCTCATTCCTGCCCGCGTCAGTGCCAGTGGCGGCAGTGTATGTGGACTGTGGCGGAATGAACGCAGCGGCCCTCTGGATAGATGAGGGGGGGGGGGGGGGGGGGGACGGTATGGGGGGCGAAAGGTGGTGGGAATGGAGGGGGAGGGGTTGGGGTGGAGGTGAAAGAGAGAGAGCGAGGCGTGCGTGCTGCCCGGATTCGATTCTGTCTTTGATTTTCCCGAACCAGCAGAACTGTGGCCAAAATGGCTTGATGCCGATCTGCCCCGTGAAGCGGTTTTAGTTCGACCAGCTCATTTCCGCACGAGAGGAATAAAACTAGACGGTGGTGGCTAACAGAAAAGAATTTTCCGTTCTCACATCTGGTCTTAAAGGCAACACTTACATGTAATCAGACCTTAAACAAAAGGATGCTGAATCAGAGCCGTAGTTGTTTAAACATTGTCCGCTTTCGATATGCCAACAAACTGTTGTCTGCTTTCACAAAACGCGCATTTGAAATAACACTCCCAGGTTCGATACTCCCCCTACTTGTCGCTTCTCAATATATTGCTCGATACTCCTGCTGACCAATATTCCTCCTTCTCCACATTCCCCTGCTCAGTATCCCCCTCCCCTATCCCCCCTCCCCCCCCCCCCCCCCCCCCCCCCCCCCCCTTGGTTCGTCACTCCCTCGCCTTTTTGGATAGAAGCTCTTGTTATTAGAGTAAGAGATACGTAAAAAAATCTGTCACATAGTACAATTAAAAATCACAAGACCACACACACACACACACACACACACACACACACACACACACACACATGAGCGCGCGCCTTTGGCAAGCACGCGGACTACTGATCAGAGAGAGTACGTAGCAGGGGATCTATGAATCATTTAGGTGACCGTCTGGACATGTCTGTTTCCGGTCCAGACACCAGTGACCGCCACGAGACGAGGTGGGAAGGGGCGGGTGTGCACAGGATAATTCGGAATATCGCCAGAGGAAGACACCCACTTACCCTGGTTCTTCAACTGATTTTTCACTGTCATACCTGGGTCCTGTCAACCTGGGGGCTGAGCAGGGGGGTCCTGTCAACCTGGGGGCTGAGCAGGTGGGGTCCTGTCAAACTGGGGGCCGAGCAGGTGGGGGTCCTGTCAACCTGGGGGCTGAGCAGGTGGGGTCCTGTCAACCTGGGGGCTGAGCAGGGGGGGGGGGGGGGGGGGGGGGGGGGGGGGGGGGGGGGGGGGCTGAGGGTGGGGGGGGGAAATCAACCTGGGGCTGAGCAGGTGGGGTCCTGTCAACCTGGGGCCGAGCAGGTGGGGTCCTGTCAACCTGGGGGCTGAGCAGGGGGGGGTCCGATCCTGTCAACCTGGGGGCTGAGCAGGTGGGGTCTTGTCAACCTGGGGGCTGAGCAGGTGGGGTCTTGTCAACCTGGGGGTCTTAGCAGGTGGGGTCTTGTCAACCTGGGGTCTTAGCAGGTGGGGTCTTGTCAACCCTGGGGTCTGAGCAGGTGGGGTCCTGACAACCTGGGGGCTGAGCAGGGGGGTCCTGTCAAACCTGGGGTCTGAGCAGTGGGGTCCTGACAACCTGGGGGCGGAGCAGGTGGGGTCCTGACAACTTGGGGGCGGAGCAGGTGGCGTCTTGTCAACCTGAGGGCTGAGCAGGTGGGGACTGTCAAAGCTGGATCAGACCAGGCGGCACTGAACACCGCTGTCCTGACTCTGCCACACTGCAGCGTCTCTCCTCTGCTGGCTTTTCTCATGACGACCTGAAATGCGTTCTAGTGCTTCAATAGAACCAGTTAGTGTGCGACTGTGAATACACAGGCTTGAAACAGAACGTTTGGAAGAAGTGCAGCACACACGCGCGCGCGCGCGCGCGCGCGCGCCGCGCACACACACGCACACGCACACGCACGCACACACACACACACACACACACACACACACACACACACACACACACACACACACACACACACACACACAAGTAGGGGCGTGGGGGAGGAGGGGCGATTTTCAATACGTCGATTCGAAAAGAACAAGTACGAAATATTTAAAGGAAGTATTGTTTGTTTGCGATTGTTGCTGAATAGAAACCAAAAACAAAAACAAGAATCTCCCCATAGCCATACGTCTTCACGGCTTAAAAACAACGTTAGACAAAATCGAGAATTTTGTGTGATTTCGAAATTTAAGGGTAAGGTTTTTTTGTTCTTCTTTAATTTATTTATGACAGAGGGATATGGAACACACACACACACACACACACACACACACACACACACACACACACACACACACACACACACACACACACACACACACACACACACACACACACACACACACGCGCACACACACACGCACGCACGCACGCACACGCACGCACGCACACACACACACACACACACACACACACACACACACACACACACACACCACACACACACACACACATACAGTTTAATCTTTGAAAATATATATATTACTTAACTGTCATCAAACCTGCGTTAACTTTCAAATCAACGTGTCTCTAAGCTATTATCCACTAGTACATGTCAAAAGTGACATATGTTTTTCGAAAACGTTTCTGTATACACACCACTTTATAGACAGCCTCCCGCTAACATGGACAAACATGAACGACATCGAAGACAGAGTGATAAATTCTGTGCTTTAAGGAGAGTCAATGTATAGTTTTCTCTTGGTTTGCTTTAGCATGTTGCTCTTTCGATTAAACTGGAAAGTGCGATAATTAATCTTCTTGTCTACCAATAACAATACCATTGTTAGTTCTTGTCAATCACACAACTGTTCTTTTTACTTGTTTTCATATGTTTGGTCTTTGGCAGATACTAAGAAAATGTCAGTTACGATTTATAATCATGGATACGTCATTTAACGATAATTAAACCAGCAACTCATGAAGGGTTTTTCAATCCCAGACAGCTAGTTTATGTACATATTGCAAATTAGAATAGCTCTGTGCGATTTTACCTCACAACGATTAATTAATCACTTCAATAACAGGATCACAAATTGATTAAAGCAACATGCAATATTGCTTTAAATGTCACAACCACCGAAGTATCCAATGTCCGCGGGCATTGATAGATCAGCCATAAACCATTTCCGGCTTCCTGACCATTTCCTCCTCGCTGCTGGGAAATGTCGCCAACGCGAAACGATAAAAGAAAGCAGGGATGCGCCAAGAAATGCACATAAAATCAGCGAGCGTGAAACAGCAAGGGAAGGATTTCATTATCAGGACGAATCATCTGGAGCTCGGAAGCTATCGATTTCTCACGTTTTGCTGCCAATGTTGAAAACTTGGACCGACCTTTCTGCTTCCTAACAATGCCGGAAAGGAGGGGAACACAGGAAGGGTGTAAACGGATTAGAATTAACGTGGAGTCTAAAGATTAACAACTGAGCAAGATAAAGAGAGGTCAGAGATGATTCAAACCAGTGTTGGAGAGTATGCAGATAATCTATGCTTGTTAAGACCCCATCTGCAATGAAGACAACGTCAGTCCTGACTTATGCGAAAAACATTCCGAAAAGGAAGACACTACTGTTTGCGTCAAGCTATTCTCTACGCTGCAATATGACAGCTAGGAAATCTTCTGTAACCCTCTCGCTCCTTCAATGATTATGAACTTCTTGGATTCGTCATTGCCAATTGAGCAAGAAGCAGAGCTAACCGCTCCAATGTTGTGAAGAAAAGAATGCAGCTGTAAGTGTTTTAAACTTAAGAAATGCTTCCTACATAAAAGTTATGTGTAAGATGGAAACTCAGTGCCTTGAGGCAGAGCTAATACTCTCAATGCTACGAAGACAGAAGTAATGTTTGGGACAGTATGTTTGGGGGCAATGAAATTGTTTTGGGGCAGCACGAAGGAACAGTCGTCTAAAACATTTCGACGCAGCTTCTTCAGGTTACACACACACACACACACACACGCGCGCGCGCGCGCAATAACTTCAATACGGAAGCAACAAGAGACTCCTAAGCAGCTATTCCAACTATGCTTACCTCATGAGACTATAAGGGGAAGTGCAAGTGGCGGTGAGTGTGTGTGTGTGTGGGTGTGTGTGTGTGGGAGGGGGGGGGGGGGGGCGGTGGGGAGGGGGGGGGGGGTAAAAAAATGAAACAACTGGAATGCACTTTCTTTTATCCACTGGGTCAGATTGTTTTCAGCAGGTTGAAGCTGGTAAATGAAACCAAGCACCCGAAAGAACATGACCCCCTCCCTAACCCCTTTTCCAAACGAGTAACAGGGACAACCGAGGGAACTACAAAATTTATCTCTCAGGCCGATTGACAGAAGTCGAATGTCCATGGAGAAAAAAAAGGAAACAACTCACTACTCACATATCCGAAGGACAAATGCATGCCCATGGTCCCGGCCTGTCAAACCCCTTGACCTACACATGCGGTCACAGACAACACAGGGGTAAAAATCACCTCCCATGAAAATAGGAACAACGGAGAAAAAGCAACGTGGGAATGTATCGTGTTTTCATATGGGCAACCGTGTCTAGAGGGAATACATGAGAGGAGAGAGTTATTTCCCTGCTTGAGTCACGAACAAGAAGGAAAATCATCAACTTACTGACAGCCGACGGTGCCGGAAAGGCAGACCACTATTGGGGGTGAGGTTCATCATGATTTGGTGAAGTTCATCATGTTTTGGTAACGACAATACCTCTGCCGCTCTCGTTGCCAGCGTCCTCAGACTGCTGATGACGACGTCAGTGCTGATCGGTAAGGTCCACTATAAAGGACACATCATTCACGTTCTGGCGTTAGCAATGATCCTTGTTCCACAATGGCCCTCTTCCACTGGGTTGTCAATGTTCAGTTTGAATCAGGCACCCTGGTCACTTATGCGGGCAGAGTGATGCAGTTGATGCTTTTAGCTTCCTTCTGTGAAAGAAGATCTGAAATGAGGCAGGAAACAGCAAATAACAAAATTGTGGAGTAACTTTCACCTCCACTGTGAGATAGTTACATGCCCATAACTCCAAACGAATGATGCTTACCACACCCAGATCACCTGGCAGAAATAGCAAGATTGAGCACACAGGACAAACAAGGAGACATACCCCGAAAAGGATGTTCCAAGCTTTCCCATATACCCTGTACCTGACACATCTACCCAGCAGCAACAAACTGGAGAAATGAGCAAAAAATAAATCAATTTTCATTTAAGGTTGTCAAAGCCTTTTTGATTTAGAATATGGTCAAACAAACACACAGACGAACAGTCACAAATGCAGGTAACCTCAGTTTGATTGGTATGAAAGGAAATCTGAAATAAATATTGGGCAGGGGACAGTAAACAGTGCACTGCAAAAAAAGTAGGGTAACTCTTGCCCCCATGATGAAATAATCAAAGCCCCGCAACTCCAAACAAATGCTTCTTATGACATGAAATCACTCCGCAGAAATAACAGCACAGAGCACATAGAACAAATAAGGAAACCTCCTCCCAAGAAGGATGTTCCAAGCTTGTCCATATATCCTGTAACTGGAACTTCTACGCAGTAAACATCATAGCATGAATCAAGCTCTAGAATGACAATTTTTTTCTATAAAATCTGAATCTTAAATCAACGTTATGAATGGAACTGAAATAAGCATGGTTTTTTATCACCTTAAACAGTAGGCTAAAAACTAGGCTTGTGGTCGATTCTGGTCGTGTTATCAATCCCACGCTGAATTAAATCTAAACCGTTAAAAAAGTCAGCTTGATTAGGAAAGTCGTCGAAGTGAGAGAGTGGCTTCCCTTCAGCCGTGCTGATGTGGCGTGCTCGTTGGCTAAGGAGAAGTGACAGTGAGTGATCATTACAACGATCAACATTGCACGCCCATCTTTCTTCTGTTTCAACACAGGCGGGTGACTGTGTTGCACGTGGCAGGCTTTCCTCTAAACATGTATTATTCAGGTCAGGGTTCATTTTTGTTTTGTTTTTGTTTTTGTTTTTTTTTTTGTTGTTGTTGTTGTTGTTTTTTCCTCGTGTAAATGAGTTTTTCTTTTAAATCTCCGTTTCTCCCGTACGTATGTCAGCTGGGTCGTGCAAAAACTACTGAACCTGACTAAACTTTGTCAAACCATACCAGCCGCCGTGACAAAGTGGTTAGCGTCGCGGACTCTCGGCTAGGAGGTCGTTGGGGTTGATTCCCATCAGAGTCATAAAGCTGATCGGCTCCTACCCAGAGTTTAGTTTGCTCTGGGGTCAGTTAGGAAGACTGGGACCACATAGTTGAGATTCATCCACTGAATGGATGCGTATCTGAGTGTGTTGCTCAAATTTCCTGACCAACACTGCAGGTGTCTGTATTTCTCGTGCCTGGTTGACGCCGGGATATATATGAAAGGAAGCGTATAGTAGTACAGCCCTGTCATGCAGTCTCATACCGAAATGGAAATCCGTAGCATCATCTTCATCATACTCATTTTCATCGATCAGCACAAAAAAAGTCTCAAATTATGTGGCCCTTTTACGCCCTGCTCTCATGATGACTTCAGTTTCGATGTCCTCTCCACGTCTGTGGCCTTGGTTTGGTTCCGTCGGGGTCACCAGTATCGGCGAGTCCATAGAGGCTGTCACTGGACGGACGTGGTGGCGCCCTCCGAACGGGAGAACTCACTCACACCGGCTCCGCGACTAAGCAATTATTGTCGTCATTAGGGGGCTTAGTAGGTGGTGTCCTGCGTATGTTAGATCAGAACAGGCGCCACTGAGCACCACCGAAGTGACTCGGCAAAGTGCAGTGTCTCCCTCCGGTGGGTTGCCTCTTGAAGACTTGACATTGACTGCTCCCTGTGGATTGCCGGTGCCGGGGCTGCGTCGGGCCGGGTCGGGCTGTGGCTGTGGACGGGGTGTCGGAATAAGCGGCGTGGGTGCACTGCCACTGAGTTGGGACAGAAAAAAAAAAAAAAAAACTTTGTCCAAAAAGTGGAATGTGGCTAAAGGACAATCCCTTGGAATTTTCAACTCTGTTGAGCGGATCCAGAGGACATGACGGATCCAGTATTGGATCACGTCAGTAAAGATGATTTTTCTGCTGAACGTGACCATTGCAAGGTCATTGTTACCAGCTGATAATTATCAATGAAGCGTTGGGGTCCCGACATTTTCATGGGAATGGGAAATAAACATCCATTGACATAAGCATTAGTATTTCATGTACGCGGGTTGTAGCTGCTTCCGTTTAACCATGTGTTGTTTTTTCACTCATGAAGTGACTCAAGGGGTGGATTGAACAGTCGTCAGAAATTGGAGCTGATCCGCGCTGTATAAGTTTGATCTAAGATTGGTTCATTTAAATCATGTTGTTAGCTGCTCTGCTGATATTGCAGGCCATAGCCGTGACTTCTGGAGAGAGAGAGAGAGACAGACAGAGTGAAAGAGAGAGAGAGAGAGAGAGAGAGAGAGAGAGAGAGAGAGATCAGTGAGAGAGAGAGAGAGAGAGAGAGAGAGAGAGAGAGAGAGAGAGTGACTTCTGGGGAGGGAGAGAGAGAGAGAGAGAGACAGACAGAGAGAGAGAGAGACAGACAGACAGACAGAGACAGAGACAGACAGAGACAGAGAGAGAGAGAGAGACAGACAGAGAGATAAGTGACTTCTGAAGAGAGAGAGAGAGAGAGAGAGAGAGAGAGAGAGAGAGAGAGAGAGAGAGAGAGAGAGAGACGGGCAGTCATGTGATGATTGTGTGCCAATGGCCAGCGCCGCCTCCTCCTGCCTCCTGCCTCCCTCCGCCTCCACCCTCTCCCCCAAACCTCTCGTCCTCCAACCTTGCTGCCTTCATGGAAGTTCCCCTGCAATGACCACCTGGGCCACTTCTTTCATGTAGAGACCCACTCGGAGTCCCCCCCCCCCCCCTCACGCACAGAGCTCGTCCCCCACACATCTATATCATCGTTAAACCTCTGAGCTGCGGGATTGGCTCTAGACCGCTGAAGCCCCCTTTTTCTGGGATGGCGGAGACTGTAAACTGTACCTGTCCCTCATCTGCCGTAAATCTCCAGGTTTGTATGCATGTCTGCGATGGAGACCGCTCCAGGAGAAGAATGGTTTTTGTGTGTTTTTTATGTGATCCCCCCAACGGTCCCTCCTGTGTTCCTTGGAATGGGAGTTTCAGGCAAGAGCTTCCTACGTTACTGTTTGCAGTTGCTGCGGGGGATGGGGTGGGTGGAGAGGGTGGGGGGGGGGGGGGGGGGGGGGGGTTGCAGGGTCGACCTCAAGGGCTCTGAATCAGGGTGATGGAGAGGTTCGAAGGAGACGCCTTGAGTCATTGTGGATCCTTGGGGGGTTCTGGCTGCCCGAACACCACCACCCTTGCGCCCGCCCCCCCCCCCCCCCCCCCCCCCCCCCCCCCTTGGCCCCCCCCCCCCCCCCCCCCCCCTTGGCCTTTTTTATTTAAAGATGTTTAAGTAATGGGGAAGAGAGGTGAATAAAAACACTGTCTTCCTCCGGTCCACACATTCGTCTAATTCTCTCCTGGATTTCCCCCTACTGTCACCTCCGCTGTCTTTATCTTTCCGCTTCTCTCCCCAAGCATCCTCCTCCTCCTCCTCCCCTCCTCCTCTCTCTCTCTCTCTCTCTCTCTCATTCTCTCTGTCTGTCTGTCTCTCTGTCTGTCTGTCTGTCTGTCTGTCTGTCTCTCTCTCTCTCTCTCTCTCTCTCTCTCTCTCTCTCTCTCTCGCATATATGATAATAATAAGAATTATATCTCCCGCTTTGGAGACTATAAGCTTGCTGAAGGTTCATTTTGAGAAGCATTTTATTATTCCCCGTTCACCCACTCAAGCACATACTGTCAGTTAGGCAGAATCATCTACCACTGCAGATATGAAGGCTTATCACCCCCTATTTCTACAATCTGAGACATAAGGGCTAGCTTTGTTTGTAATTCGATATTTCTTGCAGTCATTGCAACACCAAGCTGCTCTGTAAGTTGCTGGAATGGTGCTCGGTACTTATCCTTGGAATTTATTGTTTTATTATATATATATATATATATATATATATATATATATATATATATATATATATATATATATATATGTATGTATGTATGTATGTATGTATGTATGAATGTGAGTGTGTGTGTGTGTGTGTGTGTGTGTGTGTGTGTGTGTGTGTGTGTGTGTGTGTGTGTGTGTGTGTATGAGAGAGAGAGAGAGAGAGAGAGAGAGAGAGAGAGAGAGAGAGAGAGAGAGAGAGAGAGAGAGAACTGTGTATGCATCTAGCTGTGAACAAGTATTGTTTTTTTCTTCTTTTTTTTTTTTTCGTTTCATTTTGTGTTCATTTTTTTTCAGATTTTTTTTTACAACACGTTTTTTTTGCATAGTCCATTAGTCATGTTTGAGTCATAGCACACCATTTTTAGTGCACATAAGTTATTTCTTTGTCGCTATCAAATCATTTTTTTTGTTGTGTGCGGTCGGATACAATCGGTTTATAGACTGAACTTTGAAATGTGAAATTTAGATGAAGTCCTTCAAGCGCCACGTGTTATTCCCATCCCACCCCTCCTTCCCTTTATGACATGATAGAATCTTTAAATCATGGACAGAAGACGTCTCCCACACGAGTCAAACATAATCATGGACAGACAGAAGACGTCTCCCACACGAGTCAAACATAATCATGGACAGAAGACGTCTTCCACGCGAGTCAAACATAATCATGGACAGAAGACGTCTCCCACACGAGTCAAACATAATCATGGACAGAAGATGTCTCCCACACGAGTCAAACATAATCATGGACAGAAGATGTCTCCCACACGAGTCAAACATAATCATGGACAGAAGACGTCTTCCACGCGAGTCAAACATAATCATGGACAGAAGACGTCTTCCACGCGAGTCAAACATAATCATGGACAGAAGACGTCTCCCACACGAGTCAAACATAATTATGGACAGAAGACGTCTCCCACGCGAGTCAAACATCTGTATCATCTTTAAATCAGGAGCTGCTTGATTAGTTCTCGTCCGGTTGAGTGATTTCTGGGGCATGGAGACTGTTAAACATCTCTATCATTTTTAAATCAGGATCTGCTTGATTAGTTCTCGTCCGGTTGAGTGATTTCTGGGGCATGGAGACTGTTAAACATCTGTATCATCTTTAAATCAGGATCTGCTTGATTAGTTCTCGACCAGTTGAGTGATTTCTGGGACATAGAGACTGTAAAAGGTGTGTGATGTATTCGCTGCGAGTCTCTAGATTTACACATCTGCAAGGGAGTTAATGCAGTTCCAGTAGTCTTGGCAACGCACATATCAGGCTGCAAAGATCGTTATGCCCATTGCCATCACATTGTGATTGAAAGAAAGAAAGAAGAGAGAAAGAAAGAAAGAAAGAAAAGAAAAGAAAAGAAAGAAAAGAAGAGAAAACCACACCAACATTCTGATAGGCGTGAACACTTAATTAGTGCCATCAAAACGTCTTTGCGGGTGGCATGATGTCCGACCAGGACTGATTCATGGCAGCGGAAGGATGAACGCTGGTCGGAGCGTCAAGTGAAGAGGAGGCCAGTTCATTACATGCTGATGTTCGTGTTGGGCCGGCAGAATCCGTGGACAGATGGGTAAACTCTCTATCCTTTGCACTCGTGGTTCTCTCTCTCTCTCTCTCTCTCTCTCTCTCTCTCTCTCTCTCTCTCTCTCTCTCTCTCTCTCTCTCTCTCTCTCTCTCTCTCTCTGTATGTCTTTTCACTTTCGAATATTTCTTTATGCCAGTTTGACCTGACTGTCTTGCCACGAGATTGGAGGGTAATAGTGACTGGTTTTAAACCAAAAATAAATAAGTAAATAAATACATAAATAGATAGATAAATAAATTAATAAACTAATTAACTGCAGCAGTGGATGGTGAAATATTCTTTCGCATGGCACACTGGGTCTAATTTTGCTTTTTTGTTTTGGTGGACTTCTTATGAATTGACTGTATTGTGCACTATGAATGTTACATGATGGTGTGAGTTTTATGTTGTGTTATGGCTTTTAGGTTCCTGAATTACAGATTCTATGAGCAGTAGCAGGTCTCTAAACGATATTAGCAAATACTTTGTATTTCCATCGTAATATATGTCTGTCTTTTTCTATTGATACATTTATTGCGTGATCTTCTGTCAGTGACCCAGGACTTTTCTTTGCCTTACAGTGGTGATGACCTGCTAACAATAAAGCCTAACACCCCTGACCCTTCTTGCTTCTGAAAATCAGACATTTCTTTCTCAAAGTTAACCTACCACATGTTTTGGGATACAGATGAGGAAGGGGGATCAGAAATAGTGCTGTCATTAGCCGTCCTTCTCCTCCTCCCAGAGAATCCAACAACTTGATCCCTGGGTCATTTTAGAGAAATGTTCTAAACTAGTGGCTGTGATGCCATCTTGATTTTTGCCCATGTTTAATGCCCAGATTTTTTTTCCTGTTTGTTTATCTTATTTCCTTTTTTTTTTTTGCTGTTATATTTATTCTGTGGGGTTTTTTTGTTGTTGTTGTTGTTTTTGTTTTTGTTTGTTTGTTTGTTTTGGTGACAAGGGAAAAAAGTCGGGCAGCAATCAACGAGATAAACAGCAAGCATATCGACAGTTTATCAGATGCAGAACTCGGACTGCATCATTTAGGGCTGGTCTATGGCACGAGGGCGATGAACAGCGTTCTCTATAACACACTTAATGTTTTACTCCTGAAATCAAAATAACACAAATGAGACTTGTACTCATTTTAACATCCTTAGTGGTCAAATAATTCCCCCAGAAAAAAAAAAAAAAAAAAAAAGTGACATATATCTGACAACAAATTTGATATGTCGACCGGCCGCCGTGGCAAAGTGGTTATTAACGCGGACTCCCGGCAGGGAGGTCTTGGGTTCGATTCCCATTAGAGTCATGTTTATTTTTCTGCCCCGAGCTGCTCCCACCCAGAGCTGAGTTGTGCTAAGGGCTCAATTCGGAAGACTGGGACCACACAGTCGAGTTTCATACACTTAATAGATGCGCCTCTGGGAGTGTTGCTCAAACTTCCTGACCAGCACTACAGGTGTCTAAACGTATCTCTCTGGCCTGGTTGACGCCGGGATATACATTATGAAAGGAAGCGTAGAGACTCAGACCGGAATGGAAATCTGTAGCGTCATCTTCATTATACTCCTTCTCATCGATCAGCATAATAACAGTTTCAAATTCTGTGGCCTTTCATGGCCTGCTTTCATTGTGACCTCAGTTTCGATGTCCTCTCCACGTCTGTGGCCTTGGTTTGATTCCGTCGGGGTCACCAGTATCGGCGAGTCCCTGGGAGCTGTCGTTGGACAGACATCGTGGCGCCCTCCGGAGGGAGAACTGACTCAAGCAGGTTCTGCGACTAAGCAATTATTGTTGTCAGTTGTGGGCTTAGTAGGTGGTGTCCTGCGTATGTTAGATCAGAACAGGCGCCACTGAACACCTCCGAAGTGACTCGGCAGCAGTGCAGTGTCTCCTCCGGTGGGTTGCCCCTGACGACTTTACATTGACTGCTCCCTGAGATTACTGAGATTACTTGTGCCGAGGCTGCGGTGGGCTGGGGCTGTGAACGGGAGAGGTTGAAATGAGCGAGCGGCATGGAGCGGTGTGGGTGTGGCTGTGAACGGGAGGGGTTGAAATGAGCGGCATGGGTGTGGCTGTGAACGGAAGGGGTTGGAATGAGCGGTGTGGGTGGGGCTGGAACTGTGAACGGGAGGGGTCAAAAAATGAGCGGTGGCTGTGGCTGTGGCTGTGAACGGGAGGGGGCTGTCGGGAGGGGTCAAAATGAGCGGTGTGGGTGTGGCTGTGAACGGGAGGGGTTGGAATGAGCGGTGTGGGTGTGGCTGTGAACGGGAGGGGTTGGAATGAGCGGTGTGTGTGTGTGGCTGTGAACGGGAGGGGTTGAAATGAGCGGCATGGGTGTGGCTGTGAACGGGAGGGGTGAACGGGTGTGTGTGGCTGTGAACGGGGGTTGGAATGAGCGGCATGGGTGTGGCTGTGTGAACGGGAGGGGTTGGAATGAGCGGCATGGGTGTGCGGGAGGGGTTGAAATGTGGTGTGCTGTGAACGGGAGGGGTTGAAATGATGCGGTATGGGTGTGGCTGTGAACGGGAGGGGTGTGAGCGGTGTGGCTGTGAACGGGAGGGGTTGGAATGAGCGGCGGTGTGTGGCTGTGAACGGGAGGGGTTGGAAATGAGCGGTGTGGCTGTGGCTGTGAACGGGAGGGGTTGGAATGAGCGGTGTGGCTGTGAACGGAGGGAGTGGAATGGAATGTGTGGGTGTGGCTGTGAACGGGAGGGGGGGTTGGAATGAGCGGTGTGTGTGTGGCTGTGGCTGTGAACGGGAGGGGTTGGAATGAGCGGTGTGGGTGTGGCTGTGAACGGGAGGGGTTTGGAATGAGCGGTGTGGCTGTGAACGGGAGGGGTCAAAATGGAGGCGGTGTGGGTGTGGCTGTGAACGGGAGGGGTCAAAATGAGCGGTGTGGCTGTGAACGGGAAAATGAGCGGTGTGGCTGTGAACGGGAGGGGTGGAATGAGCGGTGTGGCTGTGAACGGGAGGGGTTGGAAATGAACGGTGTGGAGCGGGAGGGGTGGAATGAGCGGCTGGGTGAAACGGGAGCGGTCGGAATGAGCGGCGTGGATGCAATGTCACTGAGGTGGCACAGAAGATGGGAAATGAACAAAATTCTTTGACACGTCATCACAAGTTTGTTTTTTCATGAGTCAAACCCACTCCAAACCCTCGTCTTTATTTAAAAAAAAAAAAGACAAACGAGAGAAGCCATGCGACTCACGTAAAATGTATATATACAGCAGTAGGAGCAACGCCTGACAACCAGCACAGACCATGGACGTGGAAGTCAGCAGTAGCTGACGACTTAGCAGGTTCTCGTGTCTCAGAAGTAATTAGGCTGATCCCTGCAGTGCTGTTACAATACAGCTCCCCTCTACTCCCCTCCCCCCCCCCCCCCCCCCCCCCCCCCCCCATCCCCCCTCCTCCACCTGCCTGTCTCGTCTCACTCTTCTTCTTTCCATTGTCCGTTCCCAACCTCCATCCTCCTTCTTCTCCCCACTCTCTGTTCTTTTCCTTACGAAACCGCAGTCTGAAATGCTCTCACCTTGACCACCATTGCCATGACTACCCGTGCGCTTCACCACCACTGCCATGACTACCCGGGCCCTTCTGTGGGTGCCAAAAAATCTACCCGCAGACTCTGTCCACCATTGCTTGGATCATCTGGGCCCTTTCTGTCCCGAGGTCTCGAACATATTCGCAGACATCTGTCTGCATTGCTTGGATCATGTGTGTGTTCCCCCCGAGGTCTCCAACATGTTCAAAACGTGTATCATGTGTTACGTGACATGCCCATGACCGACACTGAGTTAATGTTATCTAAGTTTTCTAATTAATGGTACAATTATTCCTTTTCATCTATGTTCAGTAGACATGGTAATACATGGTATGATTCTGACAAAAATATGACTACGTTTGTTACGGTAATTTCGAACAATTCATTCTACTTTAGTAATCAATGTGTAAAACAATAGATGAAAATGATTTCTAAGCTAAAGGCGGTTTATTATGACGTGTTTTTTTTTTTTTTTGCTTACAAAACTAATCGCAGATTTACAGGTGCTACGATTCGGTTAAATCTTTATTCATGAGAAGGCAGGAAAGTCTGAAGATATATTCATTATTCCTCCAAGTTTGACAGAGATAGAAAATAGCAACATAAAAATTTAAGATTTCTCTCTCTCACTCTCACACACACACACACACACACACACACACACACACACACACACACACACACACACACACACACACACACACACCGTTCTGGAAATTGACAAAGGAAAGCGGAGCTGATTTTGCTCCTAGCTGTGAGCATAATGTAAATGTACATAGTTGTTTGCCAGTGGTGCATGCTAGTACCACGGTGCTGAGAGTGTTGGTTTGGCCCGCATGCAATCATAGTAACAGGATGACTGAATGAACTGTACATGAACATGCATTCAGTTTGAAGCTATTTTTTTCTCTCCGCGCTTCTTCTTTCACGCTTGGCCTTAGCACACCATGGACCAAGAGCTGGATGTCCAGGTGAGAAAGGACGATTGGAAAGCTGGCATCGTATGGCAGGAGCGTGTCAATGAAGACAGTCACAAAGACTGCCGTGAAGATGATTCTCACGATGAACCTCTGAGGACTGGAAACTGGCAGGCAGACATCTCCACAAAAGGTGATGTTCGTGCTCTCAACATGTCTGGCTGGATACAGACTTGCAGAACATTCTGAATGGACCAGGAGAGAGCACTAGTCTGAGCTGTGGGGAGACTGGTTGAAACAAATCTAACATCGCTGTTGGTAGGATGAACAACCCAGTGAAGGATGTGACCAGATTTCAGGTTCGTCGGTGGGTCCACTCTAACAAGCTCATCAGACAAAAGTCAGCGGGGGGACAGGGGGGAGAGCACTAGTCTGGGCTGGGGGGAGACGGGGGGGGGGGGGGAACAGGGGGGGGGGGGGGGAGGGGGGGGTGAAGGATGTGACCACGTTTCAAACCACAGACGTTGCCGATAACTAATTCATCAGACTTTTCAGCGGAAAAGTTCGGGTGTTGTCCTCGTGAAAACAACGTTGCCGATAATAATTCAGACTTTTAAAAAGTTCGGGTGTTTCAACAACAACAACAAAAACAAAAAATCAGGAAAATCGTCAAAAACAAAAAGTGAACGACTCAGTTTATCTGTCTAACTAGAGGAACTCAGAAGAAAGACAAATGCATGGAGACATGGGATTAGAGGCATTGAGAATATAAGCTGCTGCAATACAAAATGAGGTTTTAAACTGGAACCAGAGACAGTAAAAATCAAAGAAGAAAAAAAAAACGTCGTTGGAGACAGTAACAGGTATTTCGCCACCATGTGAAAACAGTGAAAAACTGTGAGTCACGTCTATAGGTTGTGCCAAATCCTCTCACAGCTGACCTCATCATCACCAGGCAGACGCCACGACTCCATGATTCACAAGATCCCCAAGTTGAGGTCAGTGACAAGGTCGTTGATCGCTGCCCGCTTCTCTCCCTTGCCAGCAGACAGAGCGGAAAACATGGCCCAATTCAATCTGACGTCACAACTACCGCTGATGGAAGATTTCTTGAGAGGCACAGTGATCAGGTTGTGGGCATCTCTGTCATAAAGAGAGGACGTAAAGAAAGGGTGAGGAATATACAGAAAGGCGTAAAGCGAATTGCATAAAAGGGGATCGTTAATAATAAGAATTGTTTCTGTTTCTTCCTTCTTTATCTGCATCCTGGAACATAAAGAAGATGGACGCCTAGAGATAAAAGCTGAGGTTTCTGGCTCTTTGTTCTTTCTGTTTCATGTTCTGTGCTGCTCCTGTGGTTTCACATCCACGCCGCTCATTTCAGCACCCCGTCCACAGCAACACCTTAGCTTGTTCCCGCCACGGCCCCTGCATGGGCAATCCAGTGTGAGCACTCCAGGTCAAACCGTCAAAGGGGTAACCCACCGGTGGAGATGTTGCACGTCTGCCGAGTCACTTCTGCGGGGTTCTGATTCAGCATATGCAGTACACCGTTCACTGAGCCGTCTACTGACGGTAATAATGGCTTCACCACGGACCTGGTGTCAGCCATCTACTGATGGTAATAATGGACCCCAGTGTCACTGAGCCGTCTACTGATGGTAATAATGGCTTCCAGTGTCACCGAGCCGTCTACTGATGGTAATAATGGCTTCATCACGGACCCAGTGTCACTGAGCCGTCTACTGATGGTAATAATGGATACCAGTGTCAGTGAGCCGTCTACTGACGGTATAATAATGGCTTCATCGCGGACCCAGTGTCAGTCAGAGCGTCTACTGATGGTAATAATGGCTTCATCGCGGACCCAGTGTCACTGAGCATCCCCATCCGGACTGCGCCGTGACGTCAGTCGAATGACTGTTTAAGTTTGACGGCTGGCGGGGTTCACTGTCGGAAGGTCATGTGGGGTGTAACAAGAAAATGAGATTTTTCATTGAAAGAAAAAGGATGACATATCGGGTGAAACAAGCATGAACCGAGAGGTAAAGATGATTTGATCTAGTTTTCTTCTCTCCCGTCTACTGTTATGATGTCCCCTTTCACGATAAAAGGAAATGGGCGAGTAAATATTTTTAGTAACAGCTTACCTGTAGGTAGGATCCACAGTTAGTCAAAGGGCAGGTCTAAGGGGGAAAAAATAAAGGCGAAGAGAAGGAGTGACATATCGGGTGACTGCAGAAAGGTATCAACAGAAAAGACAAACACGCGTCATTATGAAGACACAGAGATCAATCATTTGTTGAGAAAACATACCTACAGAATTGATGATTCCTGAAGCAACTAGGACTTTGCATTAACCATACACTGCAGTAGATCTACATAACGTCCATTAAAACAAAGGAGAGATCAAAACAAACAACAAAAAGATGGAACAAACAAACAGCAGCTTTTAAGACTCAAGGACCTGACACTGCTAATTGTCGACTGAGTTTTGTATGTATGTTTGTTCGCATGTTTTAAGTCAAGGACGTGCGTATAATTGTGTGTGTGTGTGTGTGTGTGTGTGTGTGTGTGTGTGTGTGTGTGTGTGTGTGTGTGTGTGTGTGTGTGTCAGCCATCATCTCTATCTGCCTACCTAATGCCTCTGATAGAGGTAATCACATCAAACTGAGATGACGAGATGATTTGACGGTAATAAAGCATGTAGAAACGAACACATTAAACTCGTGTGCAGAGGAGAGAGTTTACTCTTCTGTCTCAGAATCCTACCAGGCAAATACGTACACTGGCATGTGATGGACACAACCCCATGTGAAATGGAAGCCCTAAACAGCATCCCTCATACTGCTGCCACGATAACAGAAAAAAAAAACTTCCACGTTGCGAAGACATTTTAATCACATTAACTAAATGTTCATCTATGCTGGAATATTGGAAAAAAAAATTTAAGAAGATATTTTTATCAGATTTTTTTTTCACACGCGATGCCAGAGTTAAACATCTTTGCAGCCTGACATGTTTGTTGCCCCAAACTAAGTCATGAGCATTAACTCCCCTTGCTGATCTCTGACCCCTAAACTCGCAGCGAATTTGAAAAAAAAAAAAAGACACACGTTTTCGACTCTCGCCTGTCCGGAAAATCGCTAAAGCCATCTCGAACTAATCAAGCAGGTCATGGTTTAGTGATGATATAGATGGCCGACCTGCCCACAGCCACGTCTTCTGTCCGAGATGACAAGGTCAGAGAAGGTCGGAGAGGGAAGCAGGAATGGGACTGGACTGCTATTTGGCGCTCATCATGGGAGAACTTCATCAACACTTTGGCAGAGGTCAGGATCGACGCGTAATCCTTACGCTAACAGAAGACCTGTTCCTATGAGAATTCACGCGCGCACACACACACGCACACACACACACACACACACACACACACACACACACACACACACACACACACACACACACACACACACACACACACACACACACGCACACACACACACACTCACGCACGCACGCACGCACGCACGCACGCACGCACGCACACACGCACACACACACACACACACACACACACACACACACACACACACACACAGAGTCAAGCTGTGAGGATGAAGGTTTTGTCTATAGCCACAATTCCCATTCAGAAGATGTGATTTTTTTTTTTGTCTGCTACGTTTGTTTTCGCTGTTTCCCTGTCAGCTTCATGTTTTCTCTAGAAGCATTTCCGTCTCTGCCATGATCGATATATATATATATATATATATATATATATATATATATATATATATATATATATATATATATATATATATATATATATATATATATATATATATATATATATATATATATATATATATATATATATATATATATCTCTGCAAAGGAAGATGGTGAGAATGTTGTCGTTTACATCCATCTGATCGGTCATGCTCTGCGCTTCATTCTTTACACACACGCATAGCCCCGCATCTCTATTGAATGAGGAACCAGAGCACCATTCTCAATGATACACCCGTAAGGAATGGCAGTCTTGTAAGTGGAGCACAATGATCTCAGTACAATGGCAGCCTTGTAAGTGGAGCACAATGATCTCAGGACAGGACAATGGCAGCGTTGTAAGTGGAACACAATGATCTCAGGACAATGGCAGCCCTGAAAGTGGAACACAATGATCTCAGGACAATGGCAGCCCTGAAAGTGGAACACATGATCTCAGGACAATGGCAGCCCTGAAAGTGGAGCACAATGATCTCAGGACAATGGCAGCCCTGAAAGTGGAGCACAATGATCTCAGGACAATGGCAGCCATGTAAGTGAAGCACAATGATCTCAGGACAATGGCAGCCCTGTAAGTGGAGCAATGATCAGGACAATGATCTCAGGACAATGGCGGCGTTGTAACTGGAGCACAATGATCTCAGGACAATGGCAGCCTTGTAAGTGGAGCACAATGATCTCAGGACAATGGCAGCCTTGTAAGTGGAGCACAATGATCTCAGGACAATGGCAGCCTTGTAAGTGGAGCACAATGATCTCAGGACAATGGCAGCCTTGTAAGTGGAGCACAATGATCTCAGGACAATGGCAGCCTTGTAAGTGGAGCACAATGATCTCAGGACAATGGCAGCCTTGTAAGTGGAGCACAATGATCTCAGGACAATGGCAGCCTTGTAAGTGGAAGCACAATGATCTCAGGACAATGGCAGCGTTGTAAGTGGAGCACAATGATCTCAGGACAATGGCAGCCTTGTAAGTGGAGCACAATGATCTCAGGACAATGGCGGCCTTGTAAGTGAGCAACAATGATCTCAGGACAATGGCGGCGTTGTAAGTGAAGCACAATGATCTCAGGACAATGACAGCCTTGTAAGTGAAGCACAATGATCTCAGGACAATGGCAGCCTTGTAAGTGAAGCACAATGATCTCAGGACAATAGCAGCCTGTA
>JADBJO010002118.1:55000-57500 GCA_016801955.1 Conus betulinus | reverse complement strand
CTCTCTCTCTCTCTCTCTCTCTCTCTCTCTCTCTCTCTCCTCTCTCTCTCTCTCTCTCTCTCTCCCTCTCTCTCTCCTCTCTCTCTCTCTCTCTCTCTCTCTCTGTGTGTGTGTGTGTGTGTGTGTGTGTGTGTGTTGTGCCCCCTCCCCCCCCTTTCTCTTTCTTCTCTCTTGTCCTCTCCTCTATTAATTTCTCTCTTCCCCTAGCCTTAAAATAGAATGAAGGCGAAGCTTCGCCGAGTAACGGAGACGGAAGCGTGCCTGCTGTGTCTGTCCTGGTGATACTGATTCAGACAGACTGTCTACAGACCGGTGAATAGAGTAGCTGTTCAGACCTCAGGCCACTGCCACTCTCTGGATTCAGACTGTCTACAGACCGGTGGACAGAGAGCTGTTCAGACCTCAGGCCACTGCCACTCTCTGGATTCAAACTGTCTACAGACCGGTGGATAGAGAGCTGTTTGGACCCGAGGCCAGTGCCTCTCTCTGGATTCAGACTGTCTACAGACCGGTGGATAGAGAGCTGTTCAGACCTAAGGCCATTGCCACTTTCTGGATTCAGACTGACTGACTACAGACCAGTGGATACAGAGCTGTTTGGACGTGAGGTCACTGCCGTTGTGTGTATTCGCCACACACCATCAGTGCTGTCGCCTTCACACTGGACCTTACGGACCAGCACTGAGGCCTTCATCAGTGTGCCGGAGGACCCTGGCAGCGACGGTCAGTCTCCGCATCGCCTTTA
Organism: Conus betulinus; assembly: GCA_016801955.1. Lineage (NCBI taxonomy): Eukaryota > Metazoa > Mollusca > Gastropoda > Neogastropoda > Conidae > Conus > Conus betulinus. The sequence continues at coordinate 56,755 of JADBJO010002118.1, read as the reverse complement.
CCACCATCTGATTGGATTTTATCCCCTGATGGGTGTCTGTCTGTACTGCACCCTCTGCTGACTTAGATCGGAACTGTCACATCACTCACACTTTTGCTTATTAGATTGGCTTTCATACTGAATGAGAGAGAGAGAGAGAGAGAGAGAGAGAGAGAGAGAGAGAGAGAGAGAGAGAGAGAGAGAGAGAGAGAGAGAGAGAGAGCTGTCCTACTACAATGACCTCGTCAAACATGGATACTGAAACAAAATTGATGAATCATACCTATCCCTTCCCAAGCATACCTCCAACCCCTGAGGTCTCCCCCCCCCCCCCCCCCCCCCCCCCCCCCCCCCCCCCTTTTCTTTTTAAACAGAAACTAAATGCCAAACCAATGGAAAGAAAATCACATGCCATTCATTCCGTAATGTCCGCACAGAGTTCAAACACGGTGAATGAAACAGCTTTAAACGAGCACGTGCGTCTCCGTTCCTCAGCCTTCATTACGGAGTAATTATAAATGATTCTTTCCCTTTATAAGGGATTCTTTCCCTTCACGGGCAATCGCAGGGCCCAAAACACGGCGGGTTTCTTACCCCAGAAACGTGACCTGATAGAGTGAACTTCCTTCTCTGCTGTGGTTTCCATTCAGCGTCAGATTGGAGTCACGTTTCCCTCGGCACGGCTTGAGAGACAGAAGTCATTCGGCTGAGAAAATGTGTAAGTTAAGAGGAAAACGATTTTCGAGCTGAATTTGACAAAGTATTTTTATATTGAAAGCAAAGGTGGGTTGTTTTGTAACGGAGAATGTGTGTGTGTGTGTGTGTGTGGGGGGGGGGGGGGGGGGGGGGGTTGAGGTCTATCGTTCCAATATCATTATAGAGGTCTTCAAGAATATTTTGTCAACTACGAGAGATGAAAAATAACGGCGTGCAGCTAAGGTGACCACATTACGTCCGTCACTACAGGCGGGAAGTGAAGTGACAGTCTCCAACAAAGTCAACAACGTTCCTGCATTTGTTTGCTTGTTTGTTTGCTTGTTTGTTGTTTGTTTAGAAGACACATGACGATGAATGCATTATCTTCAATCTAACTCTAGATGATATCCCCCAAATCCCACCCCACCCCCCCCCCCCATCCCCCACCCTCAGAAATACCTACTAAATAGGAATAATACAACTGGGGTATCTCAAGTTAGGAACACTGACATGCAAATCAGTTTCCTAAGATCTCCAGAATATCTTCCTGCGCGCGCGCGCGTGCGCACGCGCGTGCGCGCGCGCGCGCGCGCGAGTGTGTGTGTGTGTGTGTGTGTGTGTGTGTGTGTGTGTGTGTGTGTGTGTGTGTGTGTGTGTGTGTGTGTGTGTGTGTTCGTTCGTGCATGCGTGCGTTCGTGCGCGTCCATGCGTGCATGTGTGTATGTGTGGTCAAGCTGGTAATCCTCCCAAAAATATCTTACACATTAATTTTCCTTGAAGCAAGCACTTTGAAAAAAGATAACGGTTTAATATTCTTTTATTTTTTAGTAACAATGTGCACTGCCGATGGAAGTTAACTGTCTTTGCAACTTGATATGTTTATCATCCAATACCATGTGATGCGCACAAAGTTCCGTTGCAGAGATTTATCTTTTGGCACCTAAAGCAAATGAAGAGCAAAGATTCTGCCTTTCGCATCTCCTCGGAGTGGCTTCACTGATCCATGATCAGTCAAGGAGCACAGAGTCCATGGATGATATAGATGTCTACCCCTGCCGAAGAGACGTCTTTTGTCAGAAG
>JADBJO010002118.1:40000-45000 GCA_016801955.1 Conus betulinus | reverse complement strand
AAGATTTTAATGAGTTAATTGACCTTTGACCCTTCTGGAGCATGGAGAATTTCAAAGAAAAAATACAAAAGAATTAAGTTCAAAGTAATATCTGCATCATCCACTCAAAACAACTCCTTCACTGTGCAAAAACATTTTGTACATCTCAATATTTGATAAATATACTTTCTTTTTTGAAGGCAGCTCTGTCTTCAGCAAGCTAAAGTATAAAATGAGAATGTAGACCTTGAATACAAAATAGGCTCAAGTTGTTGTTGTTGTTGTTGTTGTTGTTGTTGTTGTTGTTGTTGTTGTTGTTGTTGTTGTTGTTGTTGTTGTTGTTGTGTTGTTGTTTTTTTTTTTTTCGGATATCAAAATATGGAGTTCAAGTCATGCAGGTCACGTGGAACAGTATCATTCGCCCGTGTTTTAGTAGGCAGAAAACGATCGTTACATCTGAACTTAAATGAAAACCATGTTGGCATGCGGCACTGGATCAATACAGTTTCCCCGTGTAAACTATTCTACAATGCCTATAAAACATGTATTCATGGCTTTGCTATAATGCTTCCTCCAATCAGTTTCAGACTTATCTTTCAAAGAGTGAGTAACATTTCGACATAAATGGTCTTGGTTTAAAAAACATGTACAACTCCAAAATGCAATCAAATTCAGTTTCAAGTAAACTTTGAGAGATATTACTGATCTGCTGTGATTGATAAATCCCGTCTGTATGTAAATAACACGACAGACAGTACATTTTTGTTTAATATAGTTTGTCTCGGGATCATCAAATATAAGTCCAGTACAAAACTGGATTAATCTTCATCTAACGAGGACCGACAGTGGGTATATACCTGTGTCACTGCAGATGAAACTAATTATGGTACTTCTTTTTAGATGAAATAAATGTTTTAGATTTTTTATGGTACTTCTTTTTAGATGAAATAAATGTTTTAGATTTTTTTTTAAAATCTCCAATGCGTTGATATTTCAACCCCCCATATATTTTGTAACTGCATGATAAAACGGGAAGAGCCGTTGATTAGTATTATATAAAGATGATATTAGCTTGTAAATTCGTGTAACTAGATATCTGCATTAAAGAAAATATTGCTTTTCTGGGCATACTTGATCTTCAAATATTGATAGTAATCTACTATGGTTTATATTCATGAGCAAATCTGAAGTTCATTATTTGATGTTTATATGTGTTGAATACCAGTATTTTTTTTTTATATAAGCCTTAATAAGTTCCTACATATCATATTGCTTATAAAAAATATCAAGAGCTTCAAGAAAAGAAAGAGAAAAAAAAACAGTCTACTTAGTCTGCTCATGAAAAACATCAAAAACGTTTTTTAAACAGTCTACTGAATCTACTAAGAATAGTATGTCATTTGTGCACCACGTAACCAATGGAAGTATAAAAGAGCATAATTTGATATCACTCGTACCATGTTGATACAGGCACAATTGTTATTTAAAAAGATAGATCTCAAAGACAATTCAGACATCGTTTTTGTAAAAAAAGAAAAAAAAAAAAAAGAAAAGGAGAAAAGCTTCCACCCTGACTCACATTCATAAAGCAATGAAAATGATTGGGTTTCTTTCCTTTAAGAAGAAAACACATATCTTGGTTTTGTCACACATATTCACAATGACACAAAATTGCCAGCGTTGTCTGAATAATTTAATCCACAATTCTTTTCTCCAAACAGAATCAGAAGCCTTCTAAAGTCAATAGATGCACAGGATTTATTGACCTATAGAATGCATTTTAAAGACCGCTTTAAATTACGGAGGGAATGCAAAGTTTAGGTATGGCATGTTCAGACTAAATTCTGTAATTCAAGCGACAGAAGAATGTTCTACAATGACTGAAAAACAAAAACAAGAAAAAAAACATTGTTCGGCTTTTAAAAAAATGGCGGTTCTGGGAAATGTGTTCCTAACTATATGATTTTCCATTTAGAAATCAACTATATAGAAACTTTTGATTAAATTGAGAAAAGTTTCCTACGGTAACATTATGCCAAGATTCATAAGAAAATAAACCGTGCTTATTGAAATAGAAGGTTAAAAAAAAAACAAAGCTTATTTTCTGGGTGTTTGACCGGTTTGTGAAACGTGTGTGTGTGTGTGTGTGTGTGTGTGTGTGTGTGTGTGTGCGCGCGCGCGCGCGCGCGCGCGCTCATACAGTCGCACACACGCACGCAAGTGCGTGCGTGCGTGGCATTCTCTCCCTGTTCAAAATTTGCTGTGACCACTGAATACTGATCGTCGTCACGTGGAATGAAGTCATACTATTATAAGCTTACATTAAGTGGACGTAATATAGCATCGCTTGTACACTTATTAAGCCTAAAAATGAACAGCGTAACTGAATTCAATCATTACATCCAGCCATGCTGATGCTGTTCCTTCATCTCATCATTGTTCCTGGGTATTTGGACATGTTTCTGTTCAATGCCACTTCGCAGATCTAGAAACTATGATTCCAATTATGAGTGAGAGGGTGTTAGATCTTGCTTTCAGTGCATGAACCGTTTGAGCTCAAGGTTATTCTAATGCGTGTAGCCCAGTTATAAAACACACAACTATTGAGAACCGAATGGGAGGAGAAAGTAAATACAATCAAACAAATGTTCATGACATGGTTCTCATCATGTGATATGGGAGCGAAGGACAAGGTGTGTGTGTGTGTGTGGGGGGGGGGGGGGGGGGGGGGGGAGGGGGGGGTTGGGGGAGTTGACGCTGTGGGAGGGTGTTGAGAGGGAAATATTTACAAAATAAAATCCCTCCAAATATCTGCCAAATTATTTCCTGTCTGCAAACCTTCTTGCTGGCTCCGTTTTGACTGTAATACATGTTTCTTCCGGTGGTTCCCATATTCACAAGTTAGACCAGCTGTGACTTTTCTTTCAGACCGTAGCTACATGAACGAATACGTTTGTTTCTCGAACATTCAAATTCTTACACCAGATCCAAAGCATGCTGAAAACATTTTTGTTCAATGATATGCAGGATATCAGGGTGCTCATATTTTTGTATGATAATTGAGAACAGACACGGAGAGCTAGGACTGTTTTGTAGATTAATCTATACCCATTGCACGTATTAAGGATATGGAATGAAATGCTGAATGAGACTTAATCAAAATGCTTTTGAAACACCGTGAGTAGGTCTACTCTAGAACGCAAGCTTGATGAATTCGTGATATTGTAACCACGCGGAGGACGACAAGTCGGTTTGAGAACCTACCAATCACATCTTTTTTTTTTTTTTTAAATAATCACACATCTGAAAGTCTCCATGGGTGCCGTCCGTCAATCTGAAGCAGTAGTTGGATTAATCGATGGTGACGTCGGTGACTGGCACAACTTTCCCCTGGGGTACACATACACGCACGCCACTTGGCCGCAGGGTTTCAGTCCAGTTGAATTTGTCATGACCATGAGTTGGCAAAAAGTGTCCATAATGTAACAGTTGAAAGTGGTTCAATATTTGACTAATATTGACGCCAATTACATATCACAACCTCTGAATTCTTACAGATCCCCCTAACAATCGCCAAAAAGATTCTTTGCAATTTGATTTTTTTTTTTTCAAATAAATACAACCCCCAGACAATGTTGCCATTAAGGAGAGGAGATGAGAAAGGAAATCATTCTAATCAAGATCAGCTATTATCTCCAACCACTTCCCAGTCCCCCACCCCCCCCCCCCCCACCCCCTCTCACCCTGCGCCACAACAGTAACAGTCTGATTGGTCGGGAGATAACTTGTAATCTTCATACTCCGCAGTATAATAGGTTGTCCAACCCAGACTGAAGATTGCCCCTTGACCTGAACACGGCAGCTTCTATTTCACAGTTCCCTCCATTCCATGACTGTACGATTACGGTGTAATTCCCTCTTTCGATACTGAAAATGAAGGGTCAGAGGTCCTGGCTCTCTGTTCGTGAAAGCACGCAGAGTGAATTGTGCCATCAGTCCAAGCATCCTCTGAAGGAGGAAGAGGTGATCAGTATGGTAGAGAGAGAGATCAGTGTGATAAGTGTTTCCTGCAAAATAGGTCAGAAAAATGCGACGTGCGCGCTGTGCACCTTACCTGTCTGAATAAAAGAAAAGGTGTGCACAAAAGCTACGTAAACAAAAGACTGGTTGTCGTGCTATTTGTGGAATATAACACAACGTGATCATTGTACGCTGGCAATTACCACAAAAATGTACACATACAAATATTTTCTGCCCCGACTGTCTGCTACTCAGAGTTCAATTTGCTATGGGCTCAGTTGGGAAGACTGGGACCACACAGTCGACTTTCATCCACTTTATGGATACGTCTCTGAGAGTGTTGCTCACATTTGCTGACCAGCACCGCAGGTGTCTGTATCTCTAGGGCCTGGTGGACGCAGGGATATATTATGAAAGTAAGTGTTGAGTCTTCAGTTTCGATGTCATCTCCACGTCTAGGGCCTTAGTTTGATTCCGTCATGTGGTCACCAGTATCGGCAAATTCATGGGGGCTGTGGTTGGACGGATGTTTTGGCGCCCTCCAGAGGGAGAGCTCACTCACGCCGGCTCCGCGACTATTCAGTTATTGTTGTCAGTAGGGAGCGTAGTAGGTGGTGTCCTTGGTATGTTAAATAAGAGCAGGCGCCACTGAACACACACCGAAGTAACATGGCAGCAGCGCAGTGTCTCCTCTGGTGGGTTGCCTCTTGACGACCTGACATTCACTGCTCCCGGTGGATTGCCGGTGTTTGCCAGGGCCGCGGCAGGATGCGCCAAGCTGTGGTTGTGGACAAGAAGATGGTGGGGGGGGAGGGAGGGGGGCGAAATTAGTGGCGTGGGTACAATGCCACTGAGGTGGCGCAGGAGAACGGACAGAAAAAAGAGTGACACGGTGTGCGGTCGCATAAAAAAGAAATAATAAAACATGACGTTTCTCTCTGAGGGAAAAAAGTCGTCACATGTCTATCCCCCCATCTATCATTCTGATAGCAAATAACATA
>JADBJO010002118.1:25000-30000 GCA_016801955.1 Conus betulinus | reverse complement strand
TAGTCCGGCCAGTTCGCCGGTGCCGGCCCTTCCGCTCCCTCGTGCCTCCACCCCCGCTGCCCTTTCCTGGTGTTCTTGGTCCCCGTTCTCGTTTTTGCTGGGCGTCCCGTTTTCTTTGTCTGGGGCCCATGCTGTCCTTCTCCCCTGCTCTTTCCCTGTCTTGTAGGCCCCTTTTCTCGCTTGGCCGCGCACGCCGTCTTCCTCCATCGCGGCTCCCCCCTCTCATCCCTGTTCTCCCGGCCGTGTTTTCTGTTGTTGCGGTTTTTCCCCCCAGCACCCTTCCACCCCACACTCTCCACCCACAACACACACGAGAAGCCTAAACTACCCCGCGGAAGAAACCACCCTTCCACCGGGTTCTCTCTTCTGTTTTTCGGGTTTTCATCCTCCCTGCCTTTTCTGCTTTTTCCTACTTCGGCTTTGCGGGGTTATCCTTCCCCGTTGGGTTGTTCCCCCCCGTCGGGTTTCTGGTACGAGGCTGCCACACCAGTCGCCACCAGACTGTTGCGCGTTGTCACCCTCACTCTCTCCCCCGGTCCTTTGCTGTCCCGCTCTTTTTTTTTTCTCCTGTGGTTCCTCTTGTCCCTTTGCGGTTTTTTGTCCTTTTTTGGCTGTTTTCTCCGGAGTCTGGGAAGAAGTCGACAACCAAACCACAAGACTAATGTAGTGCCCCTTCCTGGTTGTTGTTTCCCCCCCTCTTTTTCTGTCGTTTGGGCTTCGTTCTGTCGTTTCCGCTGTTGCCTTCGTTGTTGAGTTTTTGCCTTCTATGTCGCTTCATTCTTTTCCTTTTGTCTTCCCCGTTTCCTTTCCTCCGCTGGCTGGTGGTTCCGCATGTTTTGCCGTCTCGGTGTTTTCTCTTCTTTTTTCCATCGCGGGTTTCGGCCGCGCTGCCTTTCCTCTCCTGTTTGCTCCTTTTCTGTTGAGTCTCGACCTTTTTTCCTGTGCCTTGTTGTTTGGCGCCCGGTTCTTTTCTTGGATGTTTGCGTGCTTCTCTTTTTCCCCTGTTGGTTTTTGCGCCCGTCCCCCCAGACCCGCCCACACGGACCCACGCGACACCCCCAGTACAAAGCCACCAAACCACCATCTTGTGTTTACACACAACACCTCCCCCCTCCCCTTTACACCCCCCCAAACGAACTCGACTCACGCGGGAGTGGCAAGACAAGGCCCCTTGTGTTTTGCCCCTTCTAGCCCACCCTACCCCTGTCACCATAACACGCCATCCCAGCCGGAGAAATCTTTGTGCTACAGACACAAGTTCCCAACCGGCGCCAGCCCGACCAAACCAAGCCACCGACGACAAAACCCACACACCCTCCCCCCCGGCCCACCGGTGTCCCCCCCCCCGCGCGACCCCCACGACTCAATGCCCCCTTTTCCTCCATCCTCCGTGTTGCTGTTGCCCTCCCTGCCCTCGCCCAGTCACCGTGTTTGATCCTCGCGGTTTTTGGCTTTGGATCACAGAAAAATACGGAAGACCTGCCCCCAACACAGAGACTCGAGCCTTGTTCCATTCCCTCCTCCCTCGTGTCCGCAGCCCCTGGTCCCCCCCCCCCCCCCATGCCCGACCCACTGGCGAACCTCTCTCCGGGGCCGCCCTCCACCCCACATGCCCCAACCCCTGAACCCCGCACGTGAGGAGCAGCCAAGCAAGCACCAGCGATCAACCCACACACCACCGACCCACCCCACCACCCCACCCTCCCCAGCCACAGACACCGGCCCCAGCACGCCCCGCGCTGTAGGCCTTTCCTCAGCTTTACCTTTGCCTCACCGTTACCCGCTGCGCTCCCCCCCCCGGTTGAGCTTTTTCCCGTTCTTGTGGGTTCCCGCAACCCCACAACTTCCGTCGACTATACTCCCCCCCTCACCATACTCCCTAAAACCCCCACATCTCTCTATTACCTGCCCCGTCACTCTCTCTCTCCTTCTCTCTCTCTCTCGCTCTCTCTCTTCTCTTCCTCACACCCCCATATATGTAACCGTACCTCTCTATTATCTCTACCCACACTAACCGCGCATGTACCAGAACACCAACCCGCTGCCTCTCAACACTGCTCACCCGGGGAGGGCGGCCTCCACCGTTTAAAACTAGGATTCACATAGGAGATTCCAACAAACAGACGCCCACCCCCAACCTTGTTTCCCGCTCTTGCTCTCTCAGGGGTTTCTGTTGGGCACGCTACCCACGGGTTCTCTCTTGGTGTGTGTGTCGGGAGTTCTGCATGTGTTTCACGCTGGCCTGTATTCTTTTTTCACCATCTTGATGGTTTGTGTCTTTTCTTGGGGGTGGGCGTTTCAGGGACTGTGGGGGGTTTTTCTGAGGGTGGTACAAAATTGCCATTTGTGCCATGAAATTGGGTTTTCCATCTTGGGTGTCTCAACTTGTTATTCCTCAGTTGCTTTATTTCATTAGAGTTGCGGAGTAGCAGCGAGGCAGTTGAATGTAAGCTGTGGCAATACATCATCAGTCCACTTTTTCTGGTTAGAACATAGGTTGCATTTTTACTAGAGATATTATTTCGTATGGTGCTGCTTCTTTTTTATAATTTTCCGACCATTGATATATTGTGTAGTCTATTTTTTATTCTTTACAGCTTCCCTATGTGTTTCTACTTTAGTTGTCTGTTGGTTTTTATCTATTTGTCCATTTTTGAAGTGACGGTTTATAGGTTTGCATAATCTAGTTTTAAAATGGTTTTTGCAGTAATCCCTATGTATTGTTTCTTTGTCACTACTCAGTTGTTACTCGTGGCTTGGTATACAACATTATATTGTAAAGGCATTTATAGTCAGGCCTCATTGTCTTTTTAGTGCCTTACAGATGGCCTTTGTACCTTTTTTGGCTGTGTTGCCTTAGTTTTGTTAGATGAGTCAATTATGTTTTGAGGTTGGTTCTACATGATATATAACCGTAGCTTGAACGGGTAGTTTTTATTAAATTGCAAAATCATATATGTTCTATTGACCTGTTGGCGCTAAATGAATATGATACGCCCTTGGAGAAGACAACTCGACCCCTTTCGCTTCTCATTATCCCCAGTAGTTCCTTGGTACCCGTGGCAAATGTACCATGGTTCTAGTTGCGAATATGTACACTATATCTTCTGTATGCTTCCCGAATTTTTTGTCTTTTCTCTTGTTAGTCTGTTTATTCTTCCGTTCAGCGATGGGGATCAAGGCGACCCTTGACAACCTTTACTTTTCTACATGTTACTTTCAACCAAGCAGAAGAACTGTTCATGTTTACAAATCGACTGCGTTGCGCGTGGTGTAGGTGCGTGTATCACCCAGACACGTTCAAGACCCATCCCACTGTCGCCAAACCGTGTCAGTTGCATCAGTTGAATCGTCGCTAAGTGATTCACGTCGCCGTTTGACTACGTTCGAGAATCATGTCAGGTGTGCAGTCCTTATGCATATCTGGCGTATGGTTTTTTAGGATCTAGAAGGTGGATGGTTACTTTTGATGTCTACGTAGATGGGTATATCGTTAGGTTTTTTTTTATATGGTTTGTATACATGGTCAGTAAGGTCTAACTAATGTTAGTCTAGGTAGTTTACTACCTTCTTGTTGGCTTCTACTGTGATTTTTAAGTTATGGCTTTGGAAGATTTTTACAAAGTTCTTTTTTCTTATTTTCAATGGTTTTTTTGGTTTATTGTTTAGCGCGGCAAGGCCGTCGTCTCTGTAAAGCCAACCTGTTTACCAAGTGTTTTCTGTATATTGATAACATGAATAGTCCCACTAGTTCACATGTTTCGGCACCATCATATGACCCCCTTGTGACATCAAATGGAATTATTGCTGGACAAAAAAAACACAGCAATAATTCCACATTTGATGTCACAATGGGTGTTTGTTGGTGTTTTTTTTAATCTCCTTTTTTAATCATATTTGTAAACTTATATATATATAGATATATATATATATATGTGTGTGTGTGTGTGTGTGTGGTGTGTGTGTGTGATATATGGTGGTGTGTGTGTGTGTGTGTATGTGTGTATGTGGTGTGTGTTGTATGTACATATACATATATATATATCTATTTACATATATATATATTTATATATATTTGTTTAAACTTCACGCTGTTTTCTTGCTGGTGCAAGTCGTCAGGGTATGGGGGGGGGTCGGTGTTTCCGGGTGTTTTGTTAGTAACGTGTTTTTTTTTGCCATCACGTGTTCCCTCTGTCTGCCATCAACGTGCGGTCATGTTTTTCACATGTGTTTTTTTGACCCCCCCCATACCCTGATGACTGCACATCAAGAAACAGCGCTGTAGGTTTTACCCTTACTTACATTTAAATCAAGTTTTAACAGATGCCGGCCACCGGACCCCACGTTGAGCACTTTTTAAAATTTATTGTTGCAGTTACCCCGCAACACAATTATTATATATTAGATATAATATAGCACTAATATAATCATCTAAGCTATATATATATATATATAAGAAATATACTTTACCTGCCACAGTAACTCTCTCTGTCTGTCTCAAGTCTCTCTCTCTCTCTCTCCTATCATCAACTCTACTACTGATCTCCAGCCATCTCCCTCTCTCTCTCTCTCTAGTGCCAGCATTCAGGAATAAGGTTGCGGGGAGGGGATTCAACTGAGGTGCAGTAACATAGAGCTGGACCAATTTAGATCGCCAAGGGAAAAAAAACAGATCATGTTGTCACAAGCAATGCGTTTGAACCCTGAAGACTGAGATAAAAGACAAGACGGATGTATTACCACCACTATCAGCCTATCCCACACCAGTACACACACACACAACACACAACACACACACACGCACGCAACACTCCAAAAGCACGCCACACAAAGCACACGCACGCACGCACGCCAGCACACACACACGCTCGCACGCACAGCACGCACGCACACCACACACATCCACACACGCGCGCCACACACACACAGCACGCATGCACACCACACACACACACACACACACCACACACACCGCGCCAAGCAGTCAGACTATGCCATAC
>JADBJO010002118.1:5000-20000 GCA_016801955.1 Conus betulinus | reverse complement strand
GTCCTGTCCTGTCTGTCTGTCCTGTCTGTCTGTCTGTCTGTCTCTCTCTCTCTCTCTCTCTCTCTCCTCTCTCTCTCTCTCTCTCTCACACACCCACACACACACACACACACACACACACACACACACACACGCACACCCACACACATACCAATTACACACACACAAACAAACACTCAAAACACACAAACACACGCGCGTGTACACATGCACGCACGCGCTCCCGCGCGCATTCGTATACACACACGCGCGCGCGCATGCATGCACACACGCACGCGTGCACGCACGAACGCACACACACACACACACACACACACACACACACACACACACACACACACACACACACACACACAGCACGTGATCTGTAGGTCCGTGGCCTATCGCCAGTCATTCCGAGTGAAGACCACTGCCGACCAATATGGGTAATGCCAGCAGGGATGCTGGGTACCCGCGGCACCAAGGCTGCATGGTCTGCAGCTCGGCTGGACCACCTAGGGAGTCTGGCAGCGAGTGTGGTCAGTGCTGAGAACAGGCTGGGTTCATCGGTGAATCCTGTGTACCTCCTGCTCTTCTTCACTGTCCTCAGTGTCTGTGGCGAGAGGTCCAACCTGCTTGATAGGAATCATCCTCTCTCACTGTAAGCCCCACCTCTCTCCACCTCTAACCCCACCCCCAACCACCACCATCACCACCACCACACCACCACACCGCCACCACAACTTCCTCACCCCTACCTTCCCCCTATCCTCATTCCCCCTCTCCTTTCTGCCTCACTTCTCCACAGTCACAAGTTTCCTTTTCTTTTTTTCTCTCTCTCTCGCTCTCTCCGCTCGTCCTCCTCTCTCTCTCTCTCCTCTCTCTCTCTCTCTCTCTCTCTCAGCTCATCTCTCTCTCCTCTCTCTCTCCTCTCTCTCTCTCTCTTTGTGATTTGAATCCTGGTTCTGATGAATGTTGTCTATGGTTGGTGGGAGATTTCGTTTTGATGAGTTTTGATGGATATGTCCTCACCTCTAAATTAGGAATTTTTTTTTTTCGATTTCCTCTCTCTCTCTCTCTCTCTCTCCTCTCTCTCTCTCTCTCTCGCCTCTCTCTCTCTCTCTCTCTCCTCTCTCTCTCTCTCTCTCTCCTCTCTCTCTCTCTCTCTCTCTTCCTGACGTTTGGGGAATTTATGGGGAATAATCAATAATCAGATGGAAAAGATACATAATTTTGCCATAAACTTTTTTTGAATGTGCCTCTACATGCATCTAATATAATGTGTCAGAGTGAAACAGGTCGCTGTCCACTGTTTATCATAACTGTGGTTAATGTGTGAAGTACTGGCTCAGATTGTTACGGTTACCAATGTCAAGATTAAATAAGCAGGCTTATTGTATGACATTAAATCAGTTAGAACTTGGTCGTCAAAATTGGGCCTTTGAGGTTAAAAAAGTGCTTTTAGTTATGGTTTTTGGCATTATATGGATGATGCAAAATGTTGAGGATGAATCCTCTTTTCTTGCAGAATTTAAAGATAGGCTGATTGCATCTTATTTGCAAAATTGGCATAGCGATATTGAAGAAAATCATAAGTATGATTATTATCATTCTTTTAAAGATGTATTTCAAGCGGAACGTTACCTGAATATAATATCATGTAAGAGGCACAGAGACTTACTCGCTAGATTCCGAACTAGAAGCATGGGACTTAATGCCAATAAAAGATGGTTTACAAATTCTGAAATTAATCTGATTTGCCCGATATGTTTCAAAGAAAATGAAGATGAATATCATTTTGTATTTCGGTGTGAAGAATATAGGAAATTTAGAAAAGATTGTGTTGTTTTCAAGTCTCATTTCGGGTTATCCCATAACCTGTCTGCTATTTTGTCATGTGAGAGAGAAGATATTTTGATACCATTTGCAAAGTATTTAAATGATGCTTTCAATTATAGAGAGAAAAAAACTTAAAATCTAAATGAAAATGCATTTAAACACGTTTGTTACAAAATATCAGTTTCATGCACATTCATGGATGTTTGATGGACGGTCTTATGTTTGAGAAATTACAAACACTTGCTTTTTGATGATTAATCTTTTTGTGTGTATGTTGTGTTTTTTTCAAATTATGAAGCAATCAGACATGTACCCTCTTGGCATTTTTCCCCAGGGCTGGGTGGAAAAAAAAAGCATGTACACTTTGCTTATCTCATTACCCTGGTAAACCTTGGCTCTCTATCTCTCTCTCTCATCTCTCTCTCTCTCTCTCTCCTCTTCATCTCCACTCCATCTCCTCTATCTCTCATCTCCAACGCTTCTATCTATGTCGATAGGAGGATCGCTAGTCTATGTCTGTTTCTGTCTGTCTGTCTGCTCTGGTCTGTCTGTCTTCCTGCGTGCCTGTCTTGTCTCTCTCTCTCTCTTTCTCTCTTGTCTCTCTGTCTCTCGTCTTCTCCTCTCTCTGAATGCTCTGGTTGCGTTCATATTGACTATGCAGTGTAGTTTTAAGGGACATGCCATTCCGTCTTATCCCGCGAACCCATCCACCGTATCTTGGCCGTGTGGGTGTGTGGTGTGCTCCGTGTGTGTGTGTGTGTGTGGTGTGTGTGTGCAGTGTGTGTGTGTTGTGTGGTGTATGTTTCGTGCGCCAGTGTTTTGTCGTGCATGGGAGCTAGCGTGAGTTAAAGAGAGAGAGAGGCTGAAAATATTCTATCTTCGAGTTTCTGCTGGAACTAATTGTGTTGGTTGAAATACATGTCGTGCGACGTAATCGTGTACCTCTGTAAACATCTTTAGTTCCTGATTAAATGCAAGCCATCAATATAATTTCCGCCAGAATTCTTCTGTTTCGGACTTGTAGTTTTATGTTTTAGATAATTTTGTTCATTTAGAAGAAAAGAAAAAGAAAAACAAAGAAAAAAAAACGAAAAAAAAAATAATGCAAAAAAACAATTCAATTGACAAACCAACCCATTTCCTACCCTTACTAGATTAAAAAGTCCACCTGAGAAGAAAATAAAAAGAAGCTAGCCAGTAAATGGATCTCACAAGAATACAAAAAGCGTTTGATGCAAACGGTAACTCACTGCCCAGCACATTAAAGAAAATAAATAAATAAATAAAATAAAGACAGCTTGGCAAATTTCAGGTCAGGAGAGAGGCGGCTGTCGACCCATGGGAGAACAACTGTGTGAAGAGACGCTCGGACGTGTCTGCTGCTAGTTATCGCCCGTATATTTCATTTCTTCGGGAAGGTTGGGTAGAAGGGGGGGTCTGTGTGCGTGCGTGTGTGCGCGCGCGCGCGCAATTCTCGAGTATAAAATATGTCTAAAATTATCCAAACTCTCTAAATAGTTGATAACTGAGAGAGAACTGCAAATCTATAATTCTCTTGCAGATTTCCGAAAAATTCAATTTTTTTTAAAGGTGGAAAAGAAGTTCTGGGTTTTTTTTTTTTTTTTTTTTTTTTTTTTCTCTCTCTCTCTCCAAGTCGTCATAAAACATCTTAGTTATGTTTAAGTGACAGGATATACATTCTTTCCGTGAATTATAATTTGAGAATTTTTTTTATATAAAAGGTTTCTTTTAGTGAGGAGTGTGTGATTTATTAAAAAAAAAAAAGTTATATATATGTATATATAATGCTGAACAATTAAGTAGTGGGGGGAAAACAAGTGCAGGTTAACAATTTTTCCATCATTATAGTAATGACTTGACAAAGAACTTGAAATAGAGAGGGGAAAAAAAAATTGAAAATGAAATAAATAGAAAAATGTATATCATAAATGAAATATGAAAAAAACCCTTCACTAGCTGCGTGAGGAAACTATCGCAATCCCTCTCGAAGACAGATCTATATGTATCGCCTGCGCCGAGGCCTTTCTCTCGAAGACAGATCTATATGTGTCGCCTGCGGCTGAATCGGACTCATCAGGGAAACACGGCTGATTGGGTCTGTGCTCTTGGCGTCAGATAGAGACACCACCACAGTCCATAATTCTGTGGTGTTCCGACCGCCAAGGGTTCGAAAAAGAATCAACAGCACCCCCAAAGCAGCCAGCGAAAGGTAGTAGAATTAAACAAAACGAAAGTGTGGAGAGGAAAAAAGTTGTTGAAAACTAAAAACATTACGCAAACAGTATAAAATGTAAGGGTCAGTCTTGAGCCTATGCTTGAGGATCCGTTAAGGATGCAAGGGAGATCAAAAGATACGGAACAGTCTGAGTGGTCAGCTCTGCTGTTCAATAAACCAAGCATTGTCAGCGGCTAGACTTTAGCATTAAACAATTCGATTTTACATCTATTGCTCAACTGACTCTGAAAAATTGAAGCATTTGGTCTACATGTTTGATTTTGCACTTATATATATAAAGTTTAGCTAGCATAATAATGAAATCAAAAACTGTCTCTGTTTTCACACGTTGATCTATTCCAAAAATAACGATATCTCGTGTGATTTTGATGTTAGTTGTGTTTCGACATTTTTCATTAAATAACTTTTCAACTTCTTTCCAAAAAGTTTGAGCGTGGTTGCACATCCATAAGAAGTGTTGGACCGAATCTCTCTCTTCGTTACAGAAAAGTACAACTTGTTGTGTTTGTTAAGCCCATAGCATTTAAGACAATATTTGTACCAATAATTCTGTGTATGATTCGAATTTGTAGCCATTTTAATTTTATATCTTTGATTTTGTGGACGTGAGTAAATACTTTATTCCAATGGATTTCAGAATTCAGTTTGTTTAGCCATTTGGAGCAGCAGTTTGGCTTGCGCTCATCTTGAATGAAATTTCATAGAACTGTTTGGCTCCTTTATTTTCCTTCATAATAATATTTAAAGCCTTCGGTGTGTTATGGTTTATGTCTGTGTCATTATCTATTTGATACCCGTTTTCCTTATGAATTGTTTCATTGAAGAAATCCATCCATTGTATGAGACAAAATCTATGGTGTAGTCAACATTAATGCTAAATTCTCCAAAGTTCATAAATTGTCCGTTTGGTTTCAGAAAGTGTTTTATTGCGAATATCCCTTTCTCGATTAACTTGTTTTGCTTGATTAGCGCATTTCCTACTTTATCATGTCATTGTAAAATACGATAGTTGGTATTCATTTGCAAACAATGAGCAGGCAGGTCACGGCATGTTACACACCCACATACTTCAAAACGTATGTAAGAGACAAGACAAAACAAGACAAGACAACATTCTTTATTTACGAGGATAATAGATAAGCACTGACGAGCTTTTTGTATCCAGTCCTCGCCCTGAGTGGGGACTACAACATGCAGTGAAATGAAATAATGTAAGAAAAAAAAGAAACAAGCAAACAAAGCAATCAGAATGGAACATTAAATGAAATAGATGAGAAATGAAGAAACAAATAACAAATAACAATAAAACAAACAAAAAGTAGGAGAGAGAGAGAGAGAGAGAGAGAGAGAGAGAGAGAGAGAGAGAGAGAGAGAGAGAGAGAGAGAGGAGAGAGAGAGAGAGAGAGAGAGAGAGAGAGATCCCCGCGGAGAGAGAGCGTGTCCATGCTAAGATCTTTAAGATTATGCGCTTGAGTTGTTTTCATTGCTCGCTATTCTCACGCTATGCGCGCGCGCATGTTGTGTGTGTGTGTGTGTGTGTGTGTGTGTGTGTGTGTGTGTGTGTGTGTTGTGTGTGTGTGTGTGTGTGTGTGTGTGTGTTCTGGAGTAAAATCTCTGTTAGCGCTTAACCCTTCATCGCCAGTTTTCTCCATGCTGTGAGCAGCTTAAAACTAGATTTGCTGCGCGCGCGCGCGCACGCGCACACTCACACACACACACACACACATACACACACACACCACACACACACACACACACACACACACACACACACACACAGAGAGAGAGAGAGAGGAGAGAGAGAGAAGAGGAGAGAGAGAGGCGGAGAGAGAGAGAGAGAGAGATATTTAACTAGGGTAAGATCTTTGTAAGCGTTTAACCCTTTCATCGCCAACTATCCTCCACATGACTGGAACAGCTGAAAACTAGCTGTGTAGCAGACCTTACGGCTATTTCTAGTTCAACCAATATCCAGCAGCAGCAGCAGCAGCAGCAGCAGCAGCAGTAGTAGTAGTAGTAGCAGTAGCAGCAGCAGTCGCAGAAGCAGCATTAGTAGCAGCAGCAGCAGGAGCAGCAGCAGCAGCAGCAGCGGCGGCGGCAACAGTAGTAGTTGTAGTAGTAGTAGTAGTATAATGATCATGATTATAATCACAAGGTTGGCTTGTGGCTTACTTTCCTACCGAAATGGCAGCTGTTTCACCGACGGCAATTCAATTCTATATTCGATCCCAAAGAATATAATTATGTATATATGAGAACAGTCAGCGCAGTAAACACGACAAATTACACATGCATTACCAAAGCTAAAGCGTGTGCGACTGCGGAGAATCAAGGGAGAGGAAGGAATGCTGTAAAACTGGTTTGGAGAGAGGAGAGAGAGAGAGAGAGAGAGAGAGAGAGAGAGAGAGAGAGAGAGAGAGAGAGAGAGATGTGTGTGTGTGTGCGTGTGCGTGGTGTGTGGGTGGGTGGGGGGGGGAGGCATGTGCATGTGTGTGTGTGTGTGTGTGTGACTGGCTTTGACGACGCACGAGGGCAGCAATATGCGAGTGAGGAGAGTTAAAACTCACTATGTACAACACCTGTATCCATGGCAGTCTCTGCATTGCTGTCTGATTGCTTACGTCCGTCCGCTGCTGCCGAAGCTTTCTTTCACAGTAACAACGCATTGACAACAGTAATGTTCTTCATTGGAATCTCTCGTGTTGCCGAGAAAATACCAGCAAAGAAGTCCCTTCCAGCCGACCCATGGAGCGAAAGATATAGAGGGGGAGAAGAAGTTCCTACCTCTGTGGGCCCTCTACGCTCTCAGCAGGACCCTACCCTCACAGCAGTCCTAAACAGAGCATTTTGCCTTTATTGTCGCTGAGTATAGAATCCACCGCAAAGAAAGAAGATTTTAAAAGAAAACACGGTGACTGTAATGAAACTCTGAAACTCTGCCCCCCCCCCCCCACCCCCCCCCCCCCCCCCCCCCCCCCCCCCCCCCCCCCCCCCCCTCACCTGATGAATGAATGCATAAGATAGTACCGTCTGCTTTTACGTGTTGTTCAGTGAGAACCGGCTCAGTGTCTGTGTCCGCACTGTCCCTGGTCACTGTGAGAGAGAACCCCACAGTCAGTGTCTGTGTCCGCACTGTCCCTGGTCACTGTGAACCCCACAGTCAGAGCCTGTGTCCGCACTCTCCTGGTCACTGTGAGAGAGAACCCCACAGTCAGTGCCTGTGTCCGCACTGTCCCTGTTCACTGTCAGAGAGAACCCCCACAGTCAGTGCCTGTGTCCGCACTGTCCCTGGTCACTGAGAGAGAGAACCCCACAGTCAGTGTCTGTGTCCGCACTGTCCCTGGTCACTGTGAGAGAGAAACCCCACAGTCAGTGCCTGTGTCCGCACTGTCCCTGGTCACTGGGAACCCCAGAGTCAGTGCCTGTGTCCGCACTGTCCCTGGTCACTGTCAGAGAGAACCCCAGAGTCAGTGCCTGTGTCCGCACTCTCCCTGGTCACTGTGAGAGAGAGAACCCCACAGTCAGTGCCTGTGTCCGCACTGTCCCTGGTCACTGTGAACCCCACAGTCAGAGCCTGTGTCCGCACTCTCCCTGGTCACTGTGAGAGAGAACCCCACACAGTCAGTGTCTCTGTCCGCACTGTCCCTGGTCACTGTGAGAGAGAACCCCAGAGTCAGTGCCTGTGTCCGCACTGTCCCTGGTCACTGTGAGAGAGAACCCCAGAGTCAGTGCCTGTGTCCGCACTGTCCCTGGTCACTGTGAGAGAGAACCCAGACTCAGAGCCTGTGTCCGCACTGTCACTGGTCACTGTGAGAGAGAACCCCACAGTCAGTGCCTGTGTCCGCACTGTCCCTGGTCACTGTGAGAGAGAACCCCACAGTCAGTGCCTGTGTCCGCACTGTCCCTGGTCACTGTGAACCCCACAGTCAGTGTCTGTGTCCGCACTGTCCCTGGTCACTGTCAGAGAGAATCCCAGAGTCAGTGCCTGTGTCCGCACTGTCCCTGGTCACTGTCAGAGAGAACCCCAGAGTCAGTGCCTGTGTCCGCACTGTCCCTGGTCACTGTGAGAGAGAACCCCAGAGTCAGTGCCTGTGTCCGCACTGTCCCTGGTCACTGTGAACCCCACAGTCAGTGTCTGTGTCCGCACTGTCCCTGGTCACTGTGAGAGAGAACCCGAGAGAGAAAGCTCGCATGCCAGCAATGAACAGTATCTTCAGCATGTGGGAATGTTGCTGAAGGCGCGCGCTAACTGTAGCTGGTGTGCTGGACAAAACACGCCATGCTTTGTCTGTGGCTGTGGAAAAGAACGAGTAGACTACATCCGAAAGGGAGCGTGCATTGCTGTTAACCTACAGTCAGCTGTTAGCCTAAGGCGCCCACATCAGTCTTTCGCTGATTAGTATTTCATTTCGCAAATCAAAGGCATTCTTATGGATCTGACTGTGTCGTTCTGTCTGCCTTCTGCTTGTGGACTGGCTGTCTCTTCGTCACAAACTGTCAAGGTTGAAGCACACACACTGCACAGTGGACTACAAACAACCAGCTGACACACGTGGCTTCCAGAGAGGTCAGCTCATTTGGTGCTGCTCCGTGTGTGAAATAATGACATGCTTGGTTTTTAGAGGGAGACAATCGTTATGGTGTGTGTTATGGTTTTCGCGCATATAACTGCCTTTTAGAGGGGCCTCTTAAAGTCTGACCAATTAGAGATAAAAAAAAAAAAAAAAAACAACAAACAACGATAGCAAACACAACAACAGCAACAACAACAACAACAAAACAGTATAAATATTTCAGTCTATGTCTTTGTTATGGTTACTTAGTTGCTGGGCAGAAACAGTTCATTATATGTGTGCATAATGTATTAGTTACAGAAATAACCGTAACATATGTCGATAATGATTTATTAACAAAAAATAACCATAAGATACTTAAAATATTATTTGTTTACACGTGTGCAGGCGATTAGCAAGATAAATAAGATATCCAGATAGAATGAATTTTGTGTTGCTGTTGTTGGACACAGTGTAATGTTTACCAATGTAATGAACTATTCACGCAAATAATTAATCACGCAAATAAAAATGAATGATCATTTACATATACAATAATTTTCTATGTAAGTAATGCATTGTTTATACACATAACAACTATTTGTAAAAGTGTACCACTATTAACATAATCAGGATGGTGGACGATCGTAAGCTATCTGCGTCAAGTATATTTACACTGATATACGCTCGGCGTTTGCACGTGCGCGCTCTCTCTCTCTCTCACACACACACACACACACACACACACACACACACACACACACACACACACACACATGTATGTACATACATACATACACGCACACACATACATGCATTCACGCACACGCACGCGTGCACGCGCGAGTGTGGGCCCGTAAACTCTCTCGTATGTGTAAATAATGTGCCATATATAAGAAGAAAATAATCATTGTATGTGTAAATAATGTGTCAGATACAAGAAGAAAATAATCATCGTATGTGTAAATAATGTGCCACGTGTAAGAAGAAAGTTATCGCATGTGTTAATAATGTGCCATATGTAAGAAGAAAATAGTTATCGCATGTGTAGGTAATGTGCCACATGTAAGCAGAAAATAGTTATTGTATGTGTAAATAATGTGCCATATATAAGAAGAAGGTAATCATCGTCTGTGTAAATAATGTGCCATATATAAGAACCATAGTGTTTGTATATAAAGGTTTATTTCCAGATATATCAATTATTTGTGAAAATGATTTAATTTATCTGTAAAAAAAATGCATTATCTATGGAAATATGACATCGTTTAGTAAATAATCATAGCATATGTCAAATATATGTCATACGTAAGAAGAAACATAGTGCATATCAATAATGATTTATCTCCAGATTTAGTGCATTAATTATTCAACAATGATTTATCTCCAGATTTAGTGCATTAATTATTTGTGGAAATGATTCAATTTGTTTTGAACAATGCATCATTTATGGAAATAACAATCATATGCGTAAACGATTCATCGTTTCTCAAAAAATTAAACATCATTTACAGAAATAATCCATGGAATCTGCAAATGAATTATCATTTACGTATAGATTAGATGCTTCTATAAATAAGGAATTGATTACAGATTTAAGTAGAAAGAAACTCGTGGAAAGCATGGCAGCAGAGAGTCCTCAGAAGAGAAGCCCCCTTCAAGCGAGTGTTTCGGCCCTTAACTCCTGACACTCTACGGGGGTTGTTGGGCCACACCCGGTTCATGACACCAGATGTCCCTCTGCTGCCCCCTTTTTTCCCATTTTGGGACAAGCCATGGCTGGGATTCGAACCCATGGCCCTCTGGACATGCTCATTTTCCACTTAATGACTCGCACTCTAACCACTGAGCCACTGGGACACCTGATATTTGTAGGAAAGTTAAGCCTTATGAAGTTCACTTTTGTTCCTCCTTGACCAGATCCAGCTTGAACACCTCTCTGCCGCTTCTGCCATTGCTTTCACGGCTCTGGTTTTTTTCCCTCCCTGCAACTGAGAGCTGTTTCATAAGGCTGTATGCAGACGTTCCTACAAACCCCTAGCTCCAATTTCTGCAGTGAGGACTTTGACCTGATAGCCTTCTCTCCTCAGGCTGTTTGCCAGATCAGCATACTTTTCAGTCTTGTAGATATGAGCTACCTCCATTCTGTTCTCATATGGCACCGTGAGCTCGATCATGATCAGCTGCTTGGTTGACTGAGAGTGGACTCTCAGATGCAATGATTTATTGACACAAATTATCATGGCAAACGCAAGTAATGGATTAGTGTTTCTGCTGTGTAACAAAATAGTCATTACATACATCGAAAGCAAATCATTTGTGCATATAATGAGTTGCACACCTCAATACATATTTTATGAAGATAATTCTCTAATTAATGGGTGACGTGCACAAAACCGCAGTATTTCACTCTGAAAATCAGCCAGATGATTGTTTTATAAAACGAGTGCAATACAGCTGTGTCAGTTAAACAACCTATTCGGGGCGCACTGCCCGGAAATGCCTGTCGACCTGCGCGAGCAGACAGGACTCCAATAAAGTCGAACGGTGAGAAAGAGAGTCCAGATACTTGTAATGTCTCCTCTGTATCTTTGAATAGAATTAATGAACGAAGGCCTGTGGCGCTACCCATGGTTAAATAATCGTCATGGCTGTAGTGGATTGTTAGTGGCGGCGGTGGATTGTAGAGGTCGAAGCTGTCCTACACCTAGACAATAGTCATACACAAGGACAGACAGCTGTCTGCGCCAAACCAGTTAGGCTGAAACTGCCAGCCAGCCAGAACCCAGGCATGATTCTTGCAGGACATTGAAAACAGAATCAGCTGATTTACCACGTGATGTCACACGTGATATACGTCAAGAGGTCATCGTGTTAACCCATTATCTGTACCAGCCGCCGTGACGTTGTGGTTAGATTCGCGGACTCCGAGCTTGGAAATCGTGAGTTCGATTCCCATCAAAACAATCTACATTTGTGGGATATTTCGGCCCATAACCAGGTCTTACCCACAATGTAGATTACATGGGCACCATTGGGAAACTGGAAACACACATTGATTTTCATTCATCTAGTGGATGCGTCTCTGCCAGCAGCACCCATGCCTGGTCGACGCCAGAACATGTCATTAAATGAAGCATAGGGTACAGTTGAGTCATACGGTGTCAAACCACAATGGAACTCGATACCACCAGCTTGATCGTCCTCATCCTCATCTCTCTGCATTTCCAAAAGTCTGAAATTCTGTGGCCGTTCATGCCCCTACCGCCATAGTGACCTCGCATTTGATTTCCTCTCCACGTCTAGGCCCTTAATGAGATCAAGCTGAGGTCACCGGTATAGGCGAGTTCATGGCCACCGTCGTTGGACTGACGTGGGGGCGTCCTCAGGAGGAGGGGGGGGGGGGGGGGGGGGTGGGATGGCACTCACGCACGCTGGCTGACTAAGTGATTACTGTCGTCGTTGAATTGGGGCTAGCTGGTGATGTCCTGCGTATGTTGGATCAGAACACGTATCACTGGACATCAACGGAGGGACTCGGCAACAGTGCAGTGTCTCTTCCTGTGAGTGGCCTCAGGACGACTTGTCAGGGACTCCCTGTAGATTACCGGTGCCGGTGCTGCAACATGACAGGCCGGGGTGGGGAGGGGGTGGGGGAGTGATTGTGGACGGGGAGGCAGTGAATTGGTTGAAATGTAAAGTAGCATCCTTCATGATCAATCCACTCATATGTCACCACAGAGCACTCAGAGAAACTCTTTAAAAAGTTTTACTGTATACAATACGGATAGTTACATACGGAAAGTGACAGACAATTGAAAAGACAATTTTCCTAAACACAGTGATCAAATTCAGTAAAAGATATGTGTAGTGGAGACTGAAATACCAAACATTGTAGTGTTGTATTGAAGCAGGTGTACTTTCTCATCCTACATCTCTCTGACTTTATTTCCTCTCTACACCCGGAGGGGAAAAAGCATGTGATGGGGAAAGGATTCTCTCACACCTCTTTTCCCCACCAACCTAGACTGTCATTTCAACCGTGGAGGTTTGCAGAATACTGAAATAAAACACATGCAAGCTCACGAACCCAATATCTGTTCACATCAAGTGACATTAACCAAGTAGTAGTATCATGATGCGCTTCATTTTGTTCATACAGAATTCACAGGAGGCACCTCATAAAATGGCACACGCGAAAGCATGAATACTGTAACACGTAAATTGTAGCGTCAACATAGGTGTACAGGAATGGAAGTGCGCGGTTGTCTGCCCGTCACGTTATCTAACAACCAAAAAGAATGCACCGAAACTGTAAAGAAAAGCAAAATGCTCGTCGCTATAGCTGTTAAACTACAACATAAATCTAGATAACAGGATGTTCTGCACATTGTTGACATTGTGTCAACAGTTTTGTTCGTTTGTTTGGTTTGGTCGTCTCTGCAAAATCTTGAGGAAGTTGATATTTTGTTTCAAAAGGAATCAAGTATTTACGTCATGCATGAAAGTGCCAGAACGGGTATTAAGCAAGATCTCAGATCAGTTACTGATTATAAAGTGTGTATCGTCAGGCAATAAAGCAGACAGGGTTTTGCGGCCATACGTGCTGTGCGAGGTGTGTCAGCGCTGGGAACCATGTACACAATATCAACAGACGATCCTAGCCAGCTTTCAGTGCCTAGTTCTTGACGCAACTGAACTAACTCTGTCAAATCTAAATCTTCACACTTCTTGATGCGATTGCCATTTCGCTCCAGCAAATCGTTGCAAAATGGCTGCTCTTCTAAAACCCTTCCAGTTTGTTTTGTAACACTGAATACACTAATCTACACATGGAAAGCTGTCAGTAGGTTAGCCATGCCACAGTACTTCCTCAAAGCCTTCTCCTCATGATGATCGTTTCCCAGCTCGAACGATGCCAGACTTGGTCAGCCGGTAGCCGGATGATCTCCTGCCTGCTAAAGCGTCGCCTGACCCAGCACCAGAGTGACTCTGACGCTGACGCTGACGGAAGACAGAGGCTGGCAGTCTTCCAATCCTCACATAGGACCTGCGTGCAGTCGGCAGGGATGTCTCAAGGGGAGAGTGTGAACTGCCCGTTTCTCCATCACCGTTACGACCGATTCTCACAAAATTATTTTCTTTCCGGCAGAAATCTTTTCAAAATACTGTCAAAGTTGTCTCTGTCTGTTTTAACGAAGCTGTTTGGGAATGATAAACTTCCTCTGGAAACGGTGAAATCGTCTGTTTCCACGCGATTTCTCTGTTGTGCTGGTTTCTCACCACTGTAGTCTTCCAGCAACGTGAATGCATCATCGCCACTTCTTTCCGTAACAGACAGCCCCTCTGTGACGTCATTAGAGGTCAAAGGATAGTCAAACAGTCCTGCAGAAACTCTGTTTACCTCACTAGGATCAAAGCCGTCAGTCGTGTCTTCAGTGTCCATGCCCCGTTTCCCAATACGTAGGAAATGATTAGTGGGACCTCTTTTTATGGATTTGTACAGTCTCCAACGCTTCAACAACTCCTGCCTCCATTTCTGCACATTCAGGATCCGCTGATAGATCAGCTTCAGAACGTCCTGCAGTTTCTTGGTCCGCCTGGCAACGTCCCGGTCCGAGGTACCACCATCTTCATCTGCCTCTTGCAGGACGTTCCCACCCACCTCGGGGGTGCTCTGCTGCTGAAGGTAGGCGATGTAGCGGCTTTTGAGGTCGTTGAATTCTTCGGAGGAGTCCAGGTAGTCCAGCAGGTGGTGTTGTGGGACTGGGTTGGGATTGGGAAGTGACGCCAACACCGGAAATCCGCTCAGCGTCAGGAAGAAGAGGAAGCATGGTGGCGTGACGGCATTCATGTTGAGCTGCAGAAAACATGCAGAAACATTGATGCAGGATTCCATGGATCATGCTGCATAAGACATACGTACATTCATACATACATACATACATACAATGTTTCAGGCCTCCGGCTTATAACAATGTGAGGTGCAGTGCACACATAACAGAAAAAAAGGAGAAATGATAACAAAAATATATTTTTCGATGTACTAATAATGTTTCTTTATGAGGGTAACTGATTATTCATGCTGTATGAGATATGAGTTGTTCTCTTTTTTTCAAAGCGTAATAAATGTACATAGCAATATCTCTTGTAATATGCACATTTTGTTTTGCCAGTAATTGTTTTAGTTCAATAGAGTTCACGTTCTGAAATTGTCTGTGCTTCAGTATGTATTTTTCTCTGAAAGGCATATAAGCATTGCATCTTAATAGAAGTGGAGTTCGGTCTCAAGTTGGTTACAAAAAGGACATGCTTTGATATTTTCTTTTGTATCTGCTATTTACATTCAGGTCGTTTAACCCAAGACGAAAT
>JADBJO010002118.1:0-2500 GCA_016801955.1 Conus betulinus | reverse complement strand
CAGTACCAAGTAGATGAATTTAAGAGTAATATATATTTCCTTACAACAGGAACAGAAAAATGATTATGTTTTTTTTTTTCCGCTGGCAAGAAAGGTAAACAAACAAACAGGTTTTTAAAAATCACAATTCCACTCTTCATATTTCAAATTTTCGGCCACGTGGCTTCTTTGACAACTGGACAGAGCAAAGAGTTGTTGTCATAAATATATTACACGAGGCCGGACATAATATTGTGTGATGTCATCAACAAGAAATAGGAAAGAAAACAAAATTCATCCTGAGGAACTAGATCAGAGACACAATAACAGGATGGGAACTACTCACATGTATCTCGCCCGTTGCACTGTCCTGCTATCCAATTCCACTCAGTAATGTAAGGTGTGTGTGTGTGTGTGTGTGTGTGTGTGTGTGTGTGTGTGTGTGTGTGTGTGTGTGTAGTTATACTGTAACCAATGTACTTCAAAAACACAACAATATGCTCGATAAATCACAATGAAAATGAAACCACAGGATAATGTGAATATAGTCCTGTCTATGACCGTCTATGGTTTACCATCGCTGTCATCTGAAAAGATACACATTTTCTGCAAATCATCAATGTTGTTTATAGATAAATTTGGATAGGGCTCTAACAAATTTGTCTAAACATTACATCCATTTTGTAACCCTGTATCTAATGTCCTTATCCATCTCTCTTCAGCGATAAGACTGAAGCTTTCGCTTTCACTTTAAGCTTTTGCCAACACTGCAACAGCAAGGTCTCTTCCACTGAATGATGAAGGAAATGTCGCATTATTGGCTTTTCTCTTTGGAACTTGATGTCACGTCTGTGTTCCACTATTCTTTCTTTCAATGAACGTTCCGTTTCACCAACATAAACTGTTATCACACCGTTTTACACAACAGAGCATATATCAAATTTCTGTCTGCACATGTCACATTACTCACAACATTGTGTGAAGATTTCCGCTTCGTGTCCAACACTGTTGAAGTTACTAGTGAAGAACAGGTGTCGCAATCACAAATTTCTGCCTTTACGTTCACTGCTGTCTCAGTTTTCTGGTGAACCAACGTATCACATCAGTTTTTATCCCGTCGATATGCAAGTATTGGTGGTTTCTTAAGTACTTTGCGCATGCATTCTGATTTATATAGATCGTATCACTGTCTCTTTTGTACAGTTTGTACATCAGAATGTTCGACGAAAAAAGTTTTCGTGGAACATACTGATTATGCTAAATGCAATGGATGTTCAATGAAAATGGCATGCATAAACATGAATTCCTTCCACGGGCTATTTTGTCTTTAAAAATGCAATTGAAAAATCGATGAAACCAATTTGGTGTGTGTGTGTGTGTGTGTGTGTGTGTGTGTGTGTGTGTGTGTGTGTGTGTGTAGCGCGCACGCGCGCGCATGTGTGTGTGTGTGTGTGTGTGTGTGTGTGTGTGTGTGTGTGTGTGTGTGTGTGTGTGTGAGTGAGTGTGTGTGTGTGTGTGTTGAACCACGTGAACCACAGGCTGTTGTAAGTTTCCTCGCTGTTGGGGTCCAACTGTCACGTCATTTGTCTCGTGAGGACAATCCACCATAGTGCCCTTCCCACTGATTGCAAGCCCAAGACATTTCCACCAAAAGATCACCTTCCATATTTCATTTTTGAAAAAAAAATAAAGGAAAAAATATCGAATCACATACATATTTCCAACATTTCCAAACGACAGAAAACAATCATTAGATTAAAAGCATGGACAGAACTGTATTACAAACCGACTTTTGAAAGCTCTGTTTACTTCTGCAAGTCAAACCCTTATATGATGTGACAGACACGTGCAGTGTCCAACACAAACTTCGATTTCTTGACAGCAATCTAAACCGCTTAAGACGCCGCATATCAATGATACTGATGATAACGATTGCCATAACCTAAACATTTCTTCATTGCTGTTGTTCCTACTGATGCTACTGCTATTAACTGTTGCTGCTACTGCCAGAGATGACGACGATGATGATGATGATGACGATGATGATGATGATGACGATGATGATGATGAATAGACTACGTGCGCGTGGACAATACCGAAAATAACGAAGACAACGACGCCGAAGATGACGACAAAGAAGAAGATGATCATCATCATCATAACGATGCGTCATGACGGGGATACGAGGACTATCTTCAGACCTGCTTTGCCAACACAGAAGAACAAAGACAGTCACATATAAGGGACAGAGGCCGAACCTTTGGAAGAGAAGCAGCCAGCAGACACACGGGCTCTCTGAAGACACTGCAGGGCCAAGTGGTCACGTTCCGCCGGGGACTGGACTCGCACGTTACCCCCCAAGGCGATGTCTGTCCTTCTCCGTCCACGACCTCGCTCACTCTGTGCCCATTTTATGACCAGCTCGCCAGCCAGCCCTCCCTTTCCTGCCCTCGTTTCCCGCCCTAATCGTCTGTCTTCTGCTAGTCCGTGACGTCAAATGACCGACAGGCTACGTCACTGC
>JADBJO010002117.1:339297-340788 GCA_016801955.1 Conus betulinus | reverse complement strand
ACGGGACGAGGAAATGGAAGAAAGTAAATACGAGGAACTGGTGGTGGTGGAGGGAGGGAGTAGATGTGCCAATCAAGAGGAGAGAACACGGACCGAGGGAAGTAGGAAAGCAGGTACACAACAGAACACGGGTGAAGGGAGCGCAAAAGATGAAACGGAACAGGTTCAGGTGAAGGCAGGAGAGGAGATCAAATGGAAAGGGGTTAAGGAAGAAAACGGATAAAATGGAAAGGATCGATAGAGGAAAAGGAGACAGAATGTCGCAAGTAAATGGAGAAAAGTAGAAAAGAATTGAACAGGGTAAACGCAGGGGAAGTAGACTGAATTGAACGATTTAATGGGGAAATGGAAGTGATTTATATAGGGAAAGTCGATACAATTGAACGGGTTTTTGTCGGAAGATAAATGAAACAGGCTGGCAGTGGGAGGGAGACAAAGTGGTACGGGTGAAGGCATGAAAGCAGGTAAAATGGAATGGGAACACAGAGACAAATACAGAAAAAGTGTCTCGACAAATGGAGGACAGTAGTTATGTTGAAAGGGTTGATGAAGTAAAGTACATTAAATGATGATTTAATGGAGGAAAGTAGAAAACGGATTCACAAAGGAACGAACATGAAACAGAATGGCTCAGTTGAGGAGGGCTGACAAAATGAAGGGGTTAATAATGGAAGGTTGATAAAAATTGAAGAGGTTAACAGTGGAAGGTACACAGAACAGAATAGGCTGGGGGATGTAGCTAAAATGACCAGGTCAATAGATAAAAGCAGATGAAACGGAAACCGGTTAAACGATGAAAAGTAGATAGTAAAAAAAAAAAAAAAAAAAAAAAAGGGGGGGGGGGGGGGGGGGAGTCAAGAAGATCTGGAACAGGTTTATGGAGATACGTAGATCAAATAGAAGGGTTTAACGGAGCAATGGGAGATTAAATGGAAAGGGAACTGGTTAACAGAGGAAAGGTAACAAAATGGAGCGGGTTAATGACGGGGAAAACAGGTAAAAAATGGAAACGTTTATAAAGAAAAGTAGGTAAGAATGGAAGGGATTAATGGCAGAAAGTAGATTTAAATGGACTGGTTGTTGTAGGAAAGGAGATGAAAATGAAGTTAGTCGAGGAAAGTAGATCAAATGGAACGGGTTAACAGAGGAACCATAGATCAAATGGAACGGATTAATGGAGGAACGTAGATCAAATGGAACGGATTAATGGAGGAACGTAGAGCAAATGGAACGGGTTAATGGAGAACATAGATCAAATGGAAAACGGATTAATGGAGGAACGTAGATCAAATGGAACGGGGTTAATGAGGAACATAGATCAAAATGGAACGGGTTAAACAGAGGGAACATAGATCAAATGGAACGGGTTAATGGAAGGAAACATAGATCAAATGGAACGGGTTAATGGAGGAACATAGATCAAATGGAACGGGGGTTAACGGAGGAACATAGATCAAATGGAGGAACGGTTAATGGAGGAACATAGATCAA
>JADBJO010002117.1:331797-334297 GCA_016801955.1 Conus betulinus | reverse complement strand
TTTTTTCAACAGTGGGCCTTTACTCTTCCTAACAAGAGCACGTTCCAAGACGAAGTGACTGAGGGCGGAAAATGAAGCAAAATATAGAAAGAAAAGGGGGTTACTTACCACCGCAGATACAGATAAACAGATTACAGGACAAAACACAATGCATTTCAACTTCTTGGGTCTTCTTCAGGCAATAACAGACAACATTTAGGCTGAAACAGACAACGTCAGTCGCCCCGAAGACGACCCCAAGAGGCCGAAATGCATGGGTGTTTTGTCTGTAACCTGTTTGTCTATTTCTGTGGCGGTAACTAACCCTTTTCTTTCTAAATTCAACAATAAGTATCTGAACCCATCGAAAAACATAGACACAAGAAATCGCTCACTTACTGAGAAAAACATAACCTCATCTACTCTGTGCACTGTGGTTTTCGACCAGCACATGCCTGAAATAAAAGTTTTAACTTTATCACCAGACACATGTTTCTCTGCTGTAAATAAATCTAAATTAACTGCTGTAACACTCCTTTCCTTTATACAAGCATTCGATCTGGGTAGCCCCGATACTCCGCTGGACAGAATTACTGTACGTGCCAGTAACACACAGACAACAAGTTTGTTGAAATCCTGTCCAAAAGTTAGAGGTCGAAGAGTCTTACTCAAGGGATCACACTTTGTTTTGGTCATAGTCCAGAGTTCTCTTAGATGTTATTTTATGCCCACTCTTCTTTTGTCTGCTCGTCTGTGATCTACTCCCTATACACATATGTCAAACACGACGTATTATGTGAGTTGTTTGTTTTGTTTTCTTGTTTGTTTTGTATGTATGTTTTTTTTTTTAATCCACCAACCTCCTTTTCTCTCCCCCCCCCCCCCCCTTTTTTTTTTTTTAAAGTGTTTTAAGTGGGGCCTTCATCCTCCTATTTTCCCCTTTTTTTGTTGGTTTGTTGGTTGGCTTTTTGTTTTTGATAATGGTAAATCTAACTCTTACTCACCATGCAAAATACATGTGTTCAGTTACTAAATGGACAATCTCTTGCTGATTTTAATATTTTGTCGTTTGGTACAAAGCGTCTGGGGTTTTTCTGTATGTGCTGGATGCTTGGTGTGCTGACACATCAATGTGAGTTGTTGGTTTATGATAACACTGCACAGTGCACCGATCCGGATGCAACAATATCAACGAACATTTACAGCAAAGTCCCATTGAAGTAGGAAAGTGGTGACACTATACCGCGATGCTTTCATAACCAACTAAAAACAGAGTATTTGGCTACAAGCCCCTGGACGAAAAACGTCAGCTAGCCTTGATACTACAAAATTTGTCAAGTCAGGGAACAGAGGTTTAAGAATCATTATTGACGGCCAGTTTCAATGGGAGAGACGGCCTGTTTCGATGGGAGAGACAGCCATTTCCAATGGGAGAGACGGCCATTTCCAATGGGAGAGACGGCCAGTTCCAATGGGAGACTCAGGTTAACTGTTTGTGTAAAGTGATCTCTAAAAGCTTACTCATCCTAAGGAAAATAAGACAGGTCACTAGTGTTAGTTTTGGAGAAAAAATATTCTTCCAAACCCGTATCAGATTTCATAGAGATTATGTTTCCACAGTGTATGAGTATGCATCAGTAAGGATACTACAAGGAGTCATCCTTGTACTGGAGAGCGGTCAAACTCGCTTTAGCTGACCCATGTCCGTCAACCAAACAAAAATGTCACCATTAAAAATCCTACTTCAGTCCGGACATCTCTTTTTTCTTCAACAAAGGCATATAGATGTATGTATAAGGCAATAAACAATAGATTCCCCCACGTCTCTATCTAAACTCTTACACAAACCAAATCAGTTCCGAAGAACTCTCGGTCAGACCAGTGACTCTTGTTATTAAAACGCAGATATGTTAAAACAGTTTAATGGTTCTCAAGGCCATTTTGTGGCACTCTCTTCCCCTCTGTGTACTATAACAATGACAACGCTCTTGTCTTTCAAAGACACTCATTGCTATTCCTGTTTCTGTTCACGTCTGTAATGCATCTATGTTCATCCACAAGCTTTACGCGCTAAAAAATATTCATATTTGTGCGTCCGCGCGCGCGCGTGCGTACCAGTGTATGTATGTGTGTGTGTGTGTGTGTGTGGAGAGAGAGAGAGAGAGAGAGAGAGAGAGAGACAGACAGACAGACAGACAGACAGACAGACAGACAGACAGACAGACAGACAGACAGACAGACAGACAGACAGAGTCAGAGAGGAGGACCAAGAAATGTCCACATCGTTGTTAGTTGCCCTCGGGACACGTAGGTACACCGATGTACTCATTCCGCCCAAATGTCTGCCTGCTGTCTTTAAGAGAGGAGAGACGCAAAAGTAACGGGGGAAAGTCGATTTCAGGGTGCCAACGATGGCATGCTCCGCACATGCGAAGCTGTCCTGACAGTGGGAAATAAAGGCAGTAAAACCGTCGCGCTTTTCCCCAGGGGGCGACCACAAAGCCTTCGTGCTGCTGACAAG
>JADBJO010002117.1:316797-319297 GCA_016801955.1 Conus betulinus | reverse complement strand
CCAAATGAAGTCTAAACTCGAGTGGCTTCTCTCTCTCTCTCTCTCTCTCTCTCTCTCTCTCTCTCTCTCTCTCTCTCTCTCCTCTCTCTCTCTCTCTCTCTCTCTCTCTCTCTCTCTCTCTCCTCTCTCTCTCTTCTCTCTCTCTCCTCTGGCTCTCTGGCTGGCTCTCTGGCTGGCTGCTGTCTGTCTGTCTGTCTGTCCACGCGTCTGTCTGCCTGTCTCTCTCTGTCTCTCTCTCTCTCTCTCTCTCTCTCTCTCTCTCTCTCTCTCTCTCTCTCTCTCTCTCTCTCTCTCTCTTCTGAAACCGAATACGTTACGGATGTACATTCCTTAAAGTCATACGTATAAATGAAGTGTTGCTTTGACTATGGACATAAACAGGGTTGTGAAGTTAGTCAGCGCCATCAACTGTTCTGGGTTTAAAATTAAGTTTGGTTTATTTCGCTTTGTGTGGACTATATTTGATTACATCCCTGATAAAGCGCTTTGCGGTTGGCTGGACTACAGGCTACATGAACCGAACATGTGTTTGATCGTGTTTTGTTGTTTTTTTTTCTGACGTTCCACAGTTTCCATAGGAAACGACATTACAAAGGAGGGTTAAGTCACGTCCGATTCAGCACAGAAAATTTCCACGTTCACTATCAATCACGCGCGCTTGAAAACAATCAGCACAACGTGTGTGCAAGCGGCTGGTTCGTTCCAGTTAGTGAGAACGTGTACTGGGAAGCTAATGATATGTCTTTTTTTTTTTTTTTTTTTTGACTGTACATGCTCTCTTTTGAAAATTAAAACACACAAAGAAGTATGCACGATTGATGACATTGCATCATTAAAAGTTTTCCGGATAGACCCAAACGTCAGGGGGATGTGTGTGTGTGTGTGTGTGTGTGTGTGTGTGTGTGTGTGTGGGTGTGTGTGTGGAGTGTGTGTGTGTGTGTATGTGTGCATATATGTGTGTGCGCGCGCGCACACGTGTGTGTGTGTATGTGTGTGTGTGTGTGTGTGTGTGTGTGTGTGCGTGTGTGTGTGTGTGTGCGCGCACATGCGTGCATGTGTGTGTGTGTGAGAGAGAGAGAGAGAGACAGACAGACAGACAGACAGACAGACAGACAGACAGACAGATACAGAGAGAGAGAGAGATTATTTAGTAGGAAGGTGAGGAGGGGGAACTAAATATGGAACAACGTGAGCAGAATTTTGGGAACGGAGGGCAGTGAGAGGGAGAGACGGGGCACGTGTACATGAAAGTTTTTCGCTGCTGGTGCTCTCACAGTCACAGCTTTGAAGCTGAGAACTCAACCGGGAACCGATCAGGGAACGACATACAGCGGGCGGTACACTCATCTTGTTACTTCAAGTTCTCCTTCCTCTGTGACTTCTTTTCTCATGGGAGCATTGAAACATGACAGTTCACATCAAATCGTTCTTTCATTTTTCGCTAACTCATTGGTTTATTCACTTTACTCAGCTATTTCAGAATGTTTTTTTTTTTTAATCTAGTTACCTCGAAGAACGCTCAGCTTATAAGTACAGTCAATTCTCGTCCGTCGGAACTCAATAATCTACAAATAGGTTGTTTGGTCGCTGTGTGCCTTTGTGTTGGGAGCAACGGAATATTAGGTTGTTTGGTCGCTGTGTACTTTGTGTTGGGAGCAACGGAATATTAGGTTGTTTGGTCGCTGTGTACTTTGTGTTGGGAGCAACGGAATATTAGGTTGTTGGGTCGCTGTGTACTTTGTGTTGGGAGCAACGGGAATATTAGGTTGTTTACTTTGGTCGGGAGCAACGGAATGGTTGTACTTTGTGTTGGGAGCAACGGGATATTAGGTTGTTTGGTCGCTGTGTACTTTTGTGTTGGGAGCAACGGGATATTAGGTTGTTTGGTCGCTGTGTACTTTGTGTTGGGAGCAAAGGAATATGATTATGGTCACGTGATCCGAATCGAGAGTTCGCTCAGTCAGCAACAGCATCGCTGAGGAAGATGGCCGGATGGCTGTCTAAAGTGAGTAGTGCGCATTTTTTCGTTGGGGGAGACTAGGTCTAACTCTAGGTAGCATTATGTATAGTAAGTTGTTTGTCCGCTGTCTATCTTGTGTTGGGAGCAACGGAATACGATTATTTCCAGAACGAGCTCCGGGCTTTGAGAGTCCAGGTCTTTCAGTTCCGGACCAGATAATTAATATCTGTTCAGAGAACAATTCTTCTCATTCACAGCTGCATGCTCTTTATCAACATGAAAGCAGTTTACCTTCTTCAGAAACAGAATTTGCCCATTGAGAGACTGTTTCAAAGACCATTTTCCTTGTCTTAATAGGTTGGGGGGGGGGTGGGGGGGTGTGGAGAGTGTTGTGTTATTTGCAAATAATCTTTCAGTACAATTCTGCCGGAGCTAGACAAAGATGCTAGCAACACACGAGGTGTTTCGTTGATGCCATCAGAGACAAGGGATAAGGGCAGTGGTGATATCAGACAGACCAAAGGTCATCTGCAATTAACA
>JADBJO010002117.1:304297-306797 GCA_016801955.1 Conus betulinus | reverse complement strand
TAACAGGGGACCAGTGATAATTCTAAGCCTTCTGATAGGGGATCACTGATAATACGCCTTCTAACTAATAGGGTATCAATTCTAATAATAAGCCTTCTAATAGGGGATCAGTCTTGATAATATGCCTTCTAATAGGGGATAATAAGCCTTCTAATTAAGGAAATACGCCATGTAATAGAAACTCACTGATAATATGCCTTCTATTAGGGGATCAGTGAAAATAAGCCTTCTAATGCCCCCGTGCGTGATCGTATACGTGAGGGTATTAATAATAAGCCTTCTAATAATCAGTGCTAATAGGGGATCACTGAAGACGCACGCCTTGAGAAGCAGAGAGAGAGAGAGAGATGTGTGGGAGAGAGAAGAGAGAGAGGGTGGGGGAGAGAATGAGCTTGGGGGAGAATGGCTTGGCGCAGGGGGGGGGGGGGGAGGGGGGGGGGGGGGGGGGGCAGGCGAGAGAGCATCGGAGAGAAAGATGATGAGAGAAGGATGGACCAACAGGTACAGGTCTGTTGAGACGATCTTCGATAATGACGGATTCTCTTTGAAACTGCTTTTTGATGTTTGTTAGCATGTGCACTCCAGTTTAACGGCAGGTTCAGCGCCAGTGGAATCCCAAAGTGTTTACTAAACTCTGCTCTATTCACTTGTCTTTTCTTAAAGTTGAAAGGCTGCTATGGATGGCATAACAAATGTCGTCCCAGATCTTCACAGGGTGAGGGCTGTGTCTACACCCAGAGATATATTCTGCCGTCTGAAACTATTCATTTCACTTTCTTCAGAACACACAATAATGATATAATGCTACAGTGCCTATCCTAACAACATAGGCTTACAGGGCGCTTTACAAGTTTTACAAAATCGATATCTAAATATATATGTGACAGAGTAATGCACAACTACAGAATGGGGATTAAATACAACTTCGCAATCTTTCGGCAAAGCTCAAGAGACGTCATGGCTTTTTTGAAATAAAAGAAATTAACATTGATCAAGATGAAAATGATAATCTTCATCTAATATGTTTGCGCCTTGAAAAACTTCTTGTAATAAATGTGCATGGACTGAATAAGAATGAGCCACAGTTCTGTGATGTATGGAAGGAAACCAAAAAAAGCTGCCACAGTACTAATACCGTGGCATTAAGGGACTGGAACATTGCAATAGATCCATACCCAGACTGTTACAGCTAACTACAAGTGACCATCCCATGAGCACGAAAAACTCTTGAAAACGTGATTGCAGATCTTAGCTAGGTTGACAAAGAGAAAAAATAATCCGGAAAGTAGGAAATATTCTTGGACAAGGACAAGACCTCTAAAACCAAAGTCTGATAGATTTCTTTCTGCTGTCTGACTTAAAAAAGAAAAATTGATATCGCGCCAGGATATCGATTTCACCACTCGATTTTTACTTGATGTTTGAAAGATGGCAAACGTGAAAAATGGAAATGTTTTTGAAGTTCCAGTTTCTCTTGACTGAAAGATAAAATATATTAATCTTTTAGTAGAAAATGCTGCTGTTCTGACGACAAACACAATGAAATACAATGCATGGAACTGTTAAATCTGGAATCAAAATAAGTAAGAATTTCAAACAAATTCTTCCCATACTTTCTGTTGAAATTGAGAGCCAACGACAACATGAGAAAAAAAGGAAAATTAATGGGGAAAGTAAGAATCTATTGAAAACATTGAAAATAAATCAACATTTGAATCAGGCTCCTTCAACAAAAGAATTATGAGCTTCAAGAAAGTACAGAAAAGAAAAGGGAAGGTGTTTTCTTACGGTCCAAAGCAAGACGGAGTGCAGATGACAAAAAAAGTCTCAATACTTCTGCAGTTCTGAAAACAGAAACTGTCGAGAAAACGGTTGACTAGAATTTAGAGAGGCTAAGATAAGAGATGGACGAGCAGACGTGCTGGACATAGTTAAAAACTTTTTTTTCTGTGTTAAAACTTCTCGCAGAAAAGAAAAAGAAATGGGAGACATGGGATTTAAAATTTCTTTTAAACCATGTCAGAGTTCTAGGACAAGAAAAATGAATCACTGTAAGAATGCTTTAGATATAGTAAGCCAAGGCATAAAAACAAGCGACATGATACGGAGGAAGTCGAGGCGATTTTCGTAACTTGGACTATTTGTTGGAAGACTTTTTAAATGTGCTCAGGGAACGGAGTATGATCTATACAAAAGGAAGGCCTAATGTATTTCTAAATGAGACAAACCAGATAAAATTTGTGTGAAACCTGTGCCCTGTTTGTCATTTAAGTGTTGCGTTTATTTCAGAGAGAACAAACAAAAGAGAGAGAGAGAGAGAGAGAGAGAGAGAGAGAGAGAGAGAGAGAGAGAGAGAGAGAGAGAGAGAGTCACGTCACTTATCAATGAAGCCCAGAGATAGATTAGTTAACAGATATACAGGAGAGAATATTAAACTGGTCGATCAAACGATGAAATATCTACATATTGAACTGTTTTCCTGGTTTTGACTTGGAGTCGG
>JADBJO010002117.1:296797-299297 GCA_016801955.1 Conus betulinus | reverse complement strand
CTCTCTCTCTCTCTCTCCTCTCTCCCTCTCTCTACTCTCTCTCTTCTTCTCTCTCCCCCCCCTCTCGCCCTCTCTCTTTCACCCATCCCACCTACCCATTCTTTTTCTCTCGCCCTTTCTGACCCTTCTCCTCTCTTTTATATATCTCTCCCATTTTCCTTCCTTTTCTCTTCTAATTGTTTTCCTCTCTCTCTCTCTTTCTCTCTCTCTCTCTCTCTCTCTCTCTCTCTCTCTCTCTCTCTCTCTCTCTCTCTCTCTCTCTCTCTCTCTCTCCCTCTCTTCATTCTTTCTTCTTCTTCTTGGAAGGTATGTTTTAAAGAGTTGTGTAGGTGAGTTTTTGTTTTTGTTTTTGGTTGTTTTTTGTTTTGTTTTTTTTTTTTGGTTGAAAAAGTATTTGTGCGTTATTTTCAACATGGTGACAGCCCTGATATTGCACTTTTCCGTCGGCTGGGCTGTAAGCAACATTACTATTACCATTACCATCATCATCATCATCATCATCATCATCATCATCATCATCATCATCATCGTCATCATCATCGTTAGCTTCTTCTTCTTCTTCTTCTTCTTCTCCTCCTCCTCCTCCTCCTCCTCCTCCTTCTTTAGTCCTTCTTTTTCTACTTCTCTTGCTATTGTTTCTTCCTCTTATTTTCCTCTTCCTCCATCTTTCTCTTTTTCTTCTTCTCCTCTCCTCCTTCTCCTCCTCCTCCTCCTCCTCCTTCTCCTTGAAACTTCTTCTTCCTGCTGATATTTGTCTCTTTTCAGAAACAAGAAGCAACCTCTTTCTATTCTCTTCTTTCTGAGTGCCAGTCACTCGCTCCGTTCACTTACGGAAACATAACAGTGCCAGATTCATGGTCTCATCTATGTTCAATAATGAGGCCAGTTTAAAAAGCCGTTGTCTTTTCAGTCCCAGCCACGAAGCGCTTGGTTGAGCTACCTACCCGCCACTCCTCCTAAGCCCAGAGAGTCCCTGTCTTGAGTGACGTAATGTCGTAAATCTGTGAAGCTTATGTTGACAGCTACCATCTGTCTAACCCTCTCTCTCTCTCTCTCTCTCTCTCTCTCACACACACACACACACACACACACACACACACACACCACACACACACACACACCACATTTCACACACACACACACATACACACATACACATACACACATACAACACACACACTCACACACACACAAACACACCACACACATACACACACACACACACACACACACACACACACACACACACACACACACACACCACACACACAGAGATTCTCTCTCTCACTCCCTCTTTATCTTGTTCACTCACAAACATTCGCGCGCGCGCGCGCGCGCGCGCACACACACACACACACAACACACACACACACACACACACACACACACACACACACACACCACACAACATATTCTCTCTCTCCCTCCCTCTCTGTCTTGTTCACTCACAAACATTCGCACACACGCACGCACGCACGCACACACACACACACACACACACACACACACACACACACACACACACACACACACACACATACATACACACACACACACACTCTCTCTCTCTCTCTCTCTCTCTCTCTCTCTCACACACACACACACACACACACACACACACACACACACACACACACACACACACACACGCGCGCGCGCGCGCGCGCGCGCATGCACGCACACATACACACACACATACACACACACGCACGCACGCACGTACGCACGCACATACACACACAAGGTTTACAACTCACGAGCATTGATTAGTTTGAAATAAGTCTGACGTATTGCGGTGGCTGATAACAAAATTCTCTTTTCATTAACACTGTCAAAAAAACTTTTCCCTCAGTATCTTTAAAAAAAAAAAATTGTGCACGCAAGTTCGTGAATTGATTATCTGAAAGAATCCAACAGTTTTTTTTAGTTTTTGGTTTTTTGTGCTTTTTTTCAGGTATAATGACCCGATCTCTCTCTCTCTCTCTCTCTCTCTCTCTCTGTCTCTGTCTCTGTCTCTCTCTGTCTCTCTCTCTCTCTCTCTCTCTCTCTCTCTCTCTCTCTCTCTCTCTCTCTCATGCGTGGGCTCACGTTCCTTCTGCCGACATAGTTTTGCAGATTGTATAGTGTTTCAACATGTTTACGTCATTTGCGTAATCACTTGATCTTTGTGCCTGCGCACTTTTGCTTATACTTTCGATTTTGGTTTTGTTTTCTTCTGTTTTGTTTTCTGTTTGTTTTTGCTTTGTTTGTGGGTTGTCCTCACCAACTTGTGTGATGTGGTATTTGTTTTTCCTTAAATCAGTGTATCATTGTCATCTATGTTATTTTACATAACGCTTCTATTAAAGAATTTTACCGAAATTTATATGTTTGTATTCGTCACTGAAAATCAAGCGTTAATAGGGGGGGGGGGGGGGGAAGCTTACAGGTAAACACAAACACACACACAAACACACACACACACGCACGCACGCACGCACGCACGCACGCACGCACGCAC
>JADBJO010002117.1:276797-289297 GCA_016801955.1 Conus betulinus | reverse complement strand
AAAAATATTAATCTCAAGAAACGATTTCTTTTAAACTAACTGCACATTTTCACAAAATGCTGTTCATTACACGAGGTCGTTTTGGGTTTTTTTTTCCATTAATCACATCAATTGTTTACATTTACTTATTAATAATTTTCTTTTCTCTTTATGTATTTATTATTTCCCAGCTAGGTTTT
The DNA here is from genome assembly GCA_016801955.1 of Conus betulinus. Taxonomy (NCBI): domain Eukaryota; kingdom Metazoa; phylum Mollusca; class Gastropoda; order Neogastropoda; family Conidae; genus Conus; species Conus betulinus. The sequence goes on along the minus strand of JADBJO010002117.1, from coordinate 289,118 downwards.
CCTTTAACCCTTCCCCCTCCCCCTCCTTATCACCCCCCCCCCCCCCCCCCCCCAGTTAGACTTTCAAACACTGCTTACCTATGGTGTTGTCTTCGCGTCAGAAGACCATCATTAAGGCGGAGGTGGGGTGGGGAAGGGGGTAGGGGATGCACATATAATTTCAGAAAGCATTACTGAGGAACAAAACCAAATACAATAATAGTTAAACACAAGGCAGTTGAAACGGCTGACGCTCACACCTACCACATACATGTTGCCTGCATGAGAGAGAGAGAGAGAGAGAGAGAGAGAGAGAGAGAGAGAGAGAGAGAGAGAGACAGACAGACAGACAGACAGACAGACAGACAGACAGACAGACAGAGACAGACAGACAGACAGACAGACAGACATACCGTTTCTGGCATGTGTTTTTGTTGTAGTTTTATTTATTTATTATTCATTTATTATTGTTATTGATGTTCGTTGTTAGTGTGCATGCGTGAGTGAGTGCACAAGCACATGTGTGTGTATGTGTGTGTGTGTGTGTGTGTGTGTGTGTGTGTGTGTGTGTGTGTGTGTGTGTGTGTGTGTGTGCATTTATTTGTTTCTTACAGTTGCTTTTTTTTTTTTTATTCTTTCTACAAAAACAGAGAGCCCAATCCTCCAGTAAAAGAAGTAAATCCAATTGTGCCTGTCGACCCGAATCAGATTCTTCTGTCCTTCTTTGTTTTTTTTCGGTCAGCCTGATTCGATCTTCCTTGTCTGGGCAAGGAGGTGGGCAGGAGGGAGGGGGGGGGGCGGGGGGAGAGGAGGGGGAAAGGGGGAGGGGGAGCAGGGCAGTGGCAGGAGAGGGTGGGGGGGGGGGGGGGGGGGGGAGGGAGGGGGTTGCACAGGGATGCTAAATTGACACAGGAAGACCCGGGCTCCGGAGGAAAGACTGTGTGCCGCATTAACCCATTATCCCCTGGCCGCCCTGATGGTCAAACATGGCACCATGACCGGTCGCTTCACACCGACAGGCGCCTGCAATAAGTGATCGCGCCTAACTGATTGATGGTAAACACAGTTCCGTGACGACCCATGTCGCACAGAGAGGCGCCTGCAATGAAGAATCTGACCTAGCCGATTGATGGTAAACACAGTTCCGTGACTGCCCATGTCACACAGAGAGGCGTCTGCAATGAAGAATCTGACCTAACTGATTGATGGTAAAGGTTGGTGCCGTGACCGCTCATGTCACACAAAGAGGCGCCTGCAGTAAATATAAATCTGACCTAACTGATTGATGGTAAATCTAGTTCCGTGACCACCCACATCACACGGAGAGGCGCCTGCAGTGAATGATCTCACCTAATTGATTGATGGTGAATACAGTTCCGTGACCACCCGTATCACACAGAGAGGCGCCTGCAGTGAATGATTTCACCTAATTGATTGATGTTGAATACAGTTCCGTGACCACTCATGTCACTCAGACAGGCGCCTGCAGTAACTACAAATCTGACCTAATTGATTGGTGGTAAATATTGTGCCGTTGACGCTCGTCTGACAGCGAGGCGCCTGCAACAAATTATCTCTCATAAATTATTAATGTTAAATATAGTGCCATGGCTACTTGTCATACGCACAGAGAGGCGCCTGCAACAAAATATCTCTCATAAATTATTAATGTTGAATATAGTGCCATGACCACTTGTCGCACACAGATAGGCGCCTAAAGAAAATAATCTTTTCTAACTGATTGATGGTAAACGTGGTGCCGTTGCTACTCATCCCTCACACACGGGCGCCAGCAATGAATGATCTAGCCTAACTGATTGATGGCAAATAGACTGCCGTGACCCCTCATGTCACACGAACAGGCCCGTGCAGTAAGTCATCCTTCCTAATTGATTGATGGTAAATAATGACACTGTGACCTCTTATGTCACATACACAGATACCTGTGGCAAGCTGTCCAAACATACTAATTAACAGTGAATCTGGAGCCGTTACCATTCATGTCACATATACATATACCTGCAGCAAGCTGTTCAAACATACTAAGTGACAGTAAATCTGGAGCCGCGACCACTCATGCTTTAATGGATGAAGAGTGCTACAAATGCCCCGCCTATCCTGGCCTAAAAGCCTCTCTGCTGCCTCAGAGTCCTTCAGCTTTCCGAGGTCAAACTTGAGCCGTGTGTGCTTCTGCTTGCTGATTGTCTTCAGACGTAGTTGGAAAGTCATCATCATCAAGCCATGTCCGCTTCCTACATCAGCTCCCGGGGAAGCTGCATGTCATGGCGATGTACACGCTTGAATGAAAACGTCTCTTCTCCATGGTGTAATCAGTCTGGTCGTGGCATTGCCCCTTAGGGCTGTGCCATGTCCATCTTCTTATGATGTCCAAAGTGTTCGCCATGATGAGGCTATCGAAACGGGCAAACTCTAGCAGTTGGAGGCCTCTGTCTTTTGCCTTGATGTCGCAAAATTTTCCCACATGTGTCCCTTCAGTTCTTGAAAGCCTCTTCTCCTGTCTTGGCGTTCCAGTCCCTTGTACTACTACGATGTCTTTCTTGGAGCTTGATCTACCACTTCCTGTTGTTGGTCATAGAAGTCTTCTACGTCGTCACCAATGTACTCTAAAGTTGGGGCGTACGCTTGTATAACGGTGATGTTAAAGGGGCTTCTCCTTAGTCGTATGGTGATGAGCCTGCTTGAAACTGGCTGGAACCCCATGACAGCGTTGACAGTGTCTTTGTGAACGAGGAAAACCCATACCATGCTCATGTTTGTCCTCTCCTCCACTGAAGGGCAACTTGTGGGCTTCGTGAGTGGTGGTTTCTCCAGAGTTCTTCCATCGTACTTTGCAAAAGTCCAAAGATTTTCCAGCAGCATCTTTCCATGTGATGTATGAGTTCTTCCAATCTCCGTGCTTGTTTCAGAGTTGTCAATTCCATGTGCTGATGACAGTCTCATTTCTGGCACGAATTGTTTCTTGGCGCACCAGTCGCATACTTTCCACCTCCGCCCTGGTACCTAGTGGAAGGCTCAGCCCTTGGTGACCCGGGCGACGACCCGATCCTGTGTGGACTGAGTGTTGGTTTTCATCTTCATGAGGCGTGTCTTGGGCAGTTGACACCGGGCGGAGCCCATTCCTCTCCAGATTTGACCTCAGCCGATGTCCTCCTATTCGAAGCTCGCCCTGGTCGCGGACACGTAGCCGTTAGGCTGTGGCATCCTTTCCGCCCTGGCCGTTGACTCAGTAAGGAGTTCCTCCGCCCAGTGATGCCGTGTCAGCATCACCCCCTCACGTGGCTTAGCCTACCAGCTGAAGTGGTGCACAATGTGTGGCGCTTGGAGCCAGCACGTGAGAGATTTAGGAGATGGATGAGGACCAGTGGTGCCCGTCCACCCTACCAGGAAAGATGCAGCTGCCAGACAGCAAAGGTACTACCCATATCCAGAGCCCCCAACACCCTTCACATCCGTGATGTGGAAGAGGATACAGACGACGAGACACTCGCAAAACACCTTCAACACTGTATGACTGAAACTGCCATTACGATCCTCGGCAAACATCGCCCTGTCCAATAGCGTTGGGTCACAGCAGACATTCTTGATATGTGCGACAAGAGGAGAGAACTGAAGAACAAGAAAGTAGATGGAGGGAGTTAAACAGTACAGAGAAGTTAGCTGGGAGATAAGAGGAAAATATGAACAAAGCAAAGGAGACATGGCTAGAGGAGCAGTGCCGAAACATTGAGGACAACCTACAGAAGAACAACAGTAAGAAAGCATACCAACTTGTGGAAGACCCGACAACCTATAAGAAAGGATGAGTTTCTACCATACAGGACAAGTCAGGGAAATGCTTCACTGAAGACACGGCCAGTCTCAACCGTTGGACAGAATACTGCTCCGAATATACAACTTCATCACAACAGAAGACCCACAATTCCTCAAGGTCCCCCAAGTAACGGACGACGGCGACAACTTCCCCATACTGCGTGAACAAGTAGAGACGGCCGTTAAGTCCTTGAAACTGGGAAAATAAGTGGGGGTGGACAACCAACCAGCAGAGCTAGTGAAGGAAGGAGGAGATGCCATGATCCGCGCCCTCACAGTCATGTGTAACAAGATCTGGCAAAACTGGTGAGTGACCAACAACATGAACCCAATCAGACACCTGAAAATCATCCATGCTAACCAAAGAAGAGCCACAATGGTTCTTGTGGGTCTCATCTGACTCAGACAGCCGCCTGCATTCAATCGTTTATTGTTCCTGACCCGTGCAGAACCACAGACAGCAAACTGAGCCTCATGTCACCCAGACAGCTTTCTGCATGAAATCAGTATCCCCGGTCCTCAGCGTACAGGCAGCTGTCTGTAGTGAGTCATCTTTCCTGACCAAGGGAAACCCTAATAGAATACGCTCTGCAGTCCTCATCTCACTCAGGTAGCCGCCGACGGAAATCGTCATCTCTAAACAACAAAGACACAGGGATGGGGCTGTGTGTCTGGTCTCACACAGACAGGCGCCTGCACTGAATCATTTCTCCAGACCACTGAAAAGCTGGGGACAGAACTGTGATCCTCATCTGACGCAGACAGGCGCCTGGAATAAATCATCTTACCTGACCGTTAAAAGCCAGATATAGCACTCTGTGACCACACATCACACACACACACACACACACACACACACACACAGAGGCGCCAGCAGCCCCAGCCCCTATCTCTGTGTGGCAGAACAAATCCTTCCAAACTCGATTAGGCACTGACATGTTTTCACCATCGACACTGGCACCGCTGGCCTGGAACCAAAGACACCGAACATTTCACGGCTGTGAGAGGGAAGTGGACGGCATTGAGCGGAACCAGCAGAGGTGGGTCGATGGAAATGTGAGTAGGGGGGGGGGGGGGGGGGGGGGGGAGGGGGGAGAAAAGAAAACAGGTCTGGGGGCGAAATAAGTCCCGCAGCGTGGGCTGCTGTAGAGATCCCTGATCCATGTACATGCTGTCGTGTGCTGATCTTCCCAAATGCCACATGACAGAAGTCCATCCTCGCCTCTTTGCTTCTGGTTCTCATTGGAATCCGAGAATCGCTGCTAGGCCTATTCAGTTTGCTCCTCCCCGTTCCCCGAACCATGAAGAACACACGGCTAATGGCTTGATTCAACTCATTGGGTTATTTTTGTTGTTGTTGTTGGGGAGGAGGGGGGGGGTCGGCGGGGGGGGGGGGGGGGGTTGGAGGCCGGAAGGAAGTGTTCGTTTTCAGAACATGATACTTCCAATATATATATTTTTATCCAGCATGAGAGAGAGAGAGAGAGACAGACAGAGAGAGACAGAAGACAGAGACAGACAGACAGACAGAGAGAAGAGAAGAGAGAGAGAGAGAGACAGATAGAAAGAGAGAGAGAGACAGAGAGAAAAGGGAGAGAAGAGAGAGAGAGAGAGAGAGACAGAGACAGAGAGAAAGCGAGAGAGACAGAGAGAGAGAGAGAGAGAGAGTCACACAATTTACCCATGTACTCACCTTTCTTGGCACCTCCTCTGCTTCGTGTGTCTGTTACCGAGCACGTCACGAATATGATGGAAGCTCTCTCGAAGAAGTACGCAGACAACATGATCGTCTGTACCAGGGAAAAGGTCTATGGAACTCGGATAAACTTTAGCGCACAAGAGTTCAGGGGATTTTTTTTTTTTTTTTTTTTGGGGGGGGGGGGGGGGGAGAGAAGAATATATACTGGTTTTAAAAACGCCTCCCTCACTCCTCCATTTTCCCCCCTGCGCCTCACTAAAGCCGTCCCCCTTCCCCCGCCCAACCCCGCCCCGCCCCTCCCCCCACCACCCTTCACCACCATCACTCATCCCTATTGGGGAAAAAATGACGGAACTTTGGCGTGGCAGATGAGCTGATTGAGAAATGGCCCTGCAAGTTTTTGATTGATTGATAGTCATACGTGTGTTTGTTTCTCCGCCAATGGCCATCTATCATTCGGAATATTGACATTATGCTTCAGAATTGTGTTGCGGTAGTTGCAGCAAATACACTTTCAGCATCAATTCCATTTCTCTTTCTTTTTTTTTTTTTTTTTCTTTTGAAGTGTCTGCCATCTGTTAATACATTAGATGGATATTGCAATCCAAGGAAGAGATTTATTGGTCTGCTACGTGCGTACGTGTGTGTGTGTGTGTGTGTGTGTGTGTGTGTGTGTGTGTGTGTGTGTGTGTGTGTGTGTGTGTGTGTGTGTGTGTGTGTGTGTGTGTGTGTGTGTGTGTGTGTGTGTGTGTGTGTGTGTGTTGTGTGTGTGTGTGTGTTTTTTTGTGTGTGTGTGTGTGTGTGTGTGTGTGTGTATGCGTGCGTGCGTATGTGCCTTTAAATAAATCAATAAATAAATACCCTGATGAATCAACGTAAACACAATCTGGCAACATGCCTTGAATAAATACTTTGTTGCATCAACACTGACCACAAAATCATACAAAATGTGTCCAGTTCATTCTCACCAATGTTTCAGTGCTAACTCTCCTAGCTATATGAAATAGCATTTATGCTCGTTGCTCTCATACACAAGTTATAAAGGTGTACGGTACACACACACACACACACACACACACACACACACACACTTGACAATATATATGACTACAGAAAAAATGTTGCAAAAAACGACAAATACAAACTTATTTTTAGCGAAAAAATTTTTTTTTTTTTTTTTCACATTTGTCTTTTAACTTCTCATTTCGAAAGCTCTTGTAATAAATGCAGCCACATTGTTGGACTGCTTTTCGTTAGCGAGTAGTAACGACATCTTAAAGGCTGACGCTCGCGTATATAAAATTTGGGAGGTATGTGATGCTCGCGGAGATCTTTATATTTAGGGCATACTAATAGAAAATGATACTCGGACTCCAGCTCGCCCGGACAAAACGGACAACATAGTGCTTCACAGGGGACATCCGAATGCCGTAGTCTATGAGTATTCAGACAGGACACACCAAGTCTGAATCGTATTAGATTTTTACGAGCGCGCTTACGTTATTTAAAGTAAACAAATAATTCGGCATTCCCCAGAACTGTGTTTAAAAGTAAAATAAAATAGAAAACGTTCGTTTGATTCTATATATCTATGCCCATTCCTGCAAATGACAATCTACGAGACGATTCTTGAATTCTTTAAGGAAAGCTTTTACATTATACACACTTTGATTAGTCCAAACATAGCCGAAACCATAGCGGTTTAATGTAGAACACACTAATGAAGCCCAATGTTTTTACCACGGCAATGCATCTCGTATAACATCCTGTATGCTTTCTTTGGAAGACGATAGTCTGGCATATTAATAATATGTAGCCAATATTTTATACATTTAGTATACGTGTTTATGTAAAGTGGAAACCTTCCAGTTTCCCCATAAACTAATGCATTAGGCGTTTTTATAGATATATATCAAGAATCTTTTGAGTGCAAACAGGTGAAATTTTTTCAATGACGGGAATGCTTTGCAGTTAAACCCCAAAACTTCAGCGCCGTAAGTAAGGATTGGTTGGATTTGACAATCGAAAATTTTAAAGAATAACTTTGGGGACAAACTTTGATATTTCCACAATAGTTTCAGCACATTGATAGCCTGATGTTTTGCCTTAGATGCCAAATCATCAAGACAATGCGAAAAAGTAAGACCAGTAGAGAAAACAACACCTAAATATTTGTACTGATTTACTATCTCTAGTTGTACACCATTGTAAAACCATTTTTCCTTTGAAGCAATATGTCCCCCATTTCTAAAGACAATAACTTTAGACTTTTCCAAATTTACTATTAAATCGAGTTTCTTTGCTGTTCTGTTCAGTATGTTTAGTTGTGTCTGGAGACCAACGACTGTGGACGCCCATCAGTGCGACGTCGTCAGCAAACAGTAGAATCAGCAATTCTATTAAGTCTGGAGATAAAGGGATGCATGTTTACCGTTCTTAATTATTTCTTCTGCAAGTTCATTGATAAAGAGTGAAAACAAAACCGGACTGCATATTTCACCTTGCTTTAAACCCCGGGGACACATAAAAGAATCGGTTAAATCTCCATCAACCTTAACCCTAGCCTTGGCAACAGAGTACATACTTTTAATTGCGTTGAACATCCTTCCTTTTACACCCCCTTTTCTTTAAGACTGACCAAAGTTTGTTTCTCTCTATCAGGTCAAAAGCTTTTTTTTGAATCGATAAAAGCAACGTACAGTTTCCTGTGGTTAGAAAGTTGCTTTTGGACGAGAGAAAGAAGTGTAAATATATGGTCAGTAGTTCTATAATGCTTTCTAAAGCCAGCCTGTGCATCGTTTATTACACCATTTACCTCAATCCACTTTGTCAATCGTTTGTTTAATATGTAGCTGTATAATTTTGCACTAATGTTTAGGAGAGAAATACCCCTGTAGTTGTCGGGGGAATTTACATCTCCTTTCTTATACAAAGGGTGGATCACTACTACTTCACACCACGAAGACGGAAAGTTCCAGAATCAAATAGCTTATTGAAATAGCTTTTGAGAAAAAATGATAATAGTAGGTGTAGCATACTTATAAATTCTCCAATTAATCATCAGGTCCTGCTGCTTTGTTTCTCTTCAAAGCCTTTAAAGAATCCAAAACCTCTTGTTCAGTGATGTCTTGGTCAAGAAAATCAACATTACTGACAGTATCCTGCAAATAATCATCGTCAAATTGACATTCCGGAGAACTTAGATCAGATACAGTGAGATCATCATTAAAAAACACATTTAAAGTGCTGAAACCAGACTGTTTTCGATACCGAGTTCGGGACAGCAGAACTATTTTTCAAAGACTTCAGAGTTCTCCAGAATTGCTTGGAGTCTCTGGCGTTTTCGCTCAGAATACGCAGAACATGCTGTCTATGTAACCGCTGCTTATCCCGTAGCAAATCTTTGTACTGGTTTCTGCACTGACAATAATTAAGTCTCAGATCAGCAGCACCAAGGCTATTATTGACTTTCACCCTGTTGAACAATCTTAGTGTCTGCCTCACCTGGCGACGTTTAACAGAACATTCCAAATCAAACCATGGACTGCGCCTGGTGTTGCTTATGACAATTTCTTTACTCATGCATTGACCAGACAAATATAAACCTTCGTTAAATTTGTCCAGTGCAAGTTCAATATCAGTATCAATATGTTCAAAAGCGTCATCAAAAATTGAAGTAACAGCATCAGATCTAAGCGCACAAATAAAATCATTTTCCTTCACTGGATCCCACACATACTTTTGGAACTTTATAATCTTTGGAACTATCATGTTTTGACTCGGGTTTGAGAATGCAAGTTTCAATTCAACAGGCATATGCTTTGATTCTATTCGTGGAGTTACTTTCAACTCACGGCACAATGAAATTAAGCATCTGGAGGAAAATAAAGTAGTCGATTATACTTGAACCGTTATGGGCTATGTACGTAAAGTTACCGTTCTCATCACCAGGTAGAAAAATCACCATTCAGAATTACTAATTCAAAGTGTTGACACATGTTAATCAAATATTGACCAAAATCATTTGTAATGTAATCTTTTGACACACGAGAAGATGTGTCGTCACGGAAATTATCATCCTCATTGTTGACATCTCCATCATATAAAAGATAACTCCTTTGCATTCAAACCCCCTGTCCTTGCATTCAAATCCCCAAGAATGATCAAGGGACAGTCACCAACTTCTTCATAAACATCCATTATGCACTGTTCAAGGAGTGTAACCCCATTATCAATTTCAGTATGTGCATAGTAAATGCTGTTTACAGGTGGCAAATATACCCCAACAACTAAAAGAATATCTAGGTTTGAAGTTTTAAGGCGAAGGACAATTGTATTATCATATTCCACTTTAATTTGTGACACCAGTTTTGCATAGGTCTCTGACAAGAAATACAACCCCCACCTGATAAGCGTGCTGTAACAGCATCAGTTAATCGTATGCCTGGGGAGAGAGAAAAAAAACATCGTAATGTGGAAAAAGAGAGGAAGGAAATGTTTTTGAAAAGGTTTCTATCAAAACAATAAAGTCAAATTGATTAATATAACTTCTAACTTCCGAATCATATACTGCCGACAAACCCTCAATATTGTAGGTCAGAAAAGAAAGGTAATCCTTGTTATCATTATTGACACGAGCACGGCCGTTTCCCTAGCTATTTACACTAACAGGGGGACACGGGAGACCAAGGGGACCGCCATTTTGGCCACGATTAAGTCCAGGATTGTTCCTAGGGTGGGCCCCTAGAAAAACTCTCAGTGAGCTGTAGCTGTCTAGTCTTAACTCTGCTACGGGTGTAGGGGCCAGAACATGGGGACATATTTTCTGTTTCATTAACTAAGACATTTGCCATGGGGAAGAATGGGGTTTCTTTGTTACTGTTGCTGACTGGTCCTTGGACTGGTTTTCTACATCACACTCTGAGGGGTTCAAAGTGGACAGTTTCTGTTTAACGAGAGAGTTATACTATCGTCAAGAACGTCTGCCGTTCTGATATGACCACCCGCTTGGTGCATGCCTTTCAAGTCCCCAACCCCATCGGGTTCCCACGTGTCTGTTACATCCCCACAGGAACGTGCAAACAGGGCTGTCACTATGCACAGTGTTGAGCTCAGGGTGGTCACTGCGGCTTTGGCTTTGTTCAGACCATGCATGAGCTGTCCCAGTGCTCCTGGGGGTACTGGTCTTTGGCAAGTTTGGGAAATTCATGCATGTTGTATGGAGGAGGGGGGTGGTTAGGAGTGTATGAGAAGGGGGTTGGCTGTAACTGCATGGTGGGTGCAGTTGAGCTGAACTGGAAGGTGGCAGGGGATAGATGAAGTCAGAAGGGGGGGGGGAGGGGGATGAATGGTGGAGGGGAAAGGGGGGAGGGATGGGAATGGTAGTGGAAGGGGGGGTAGGGGGGTAAAATGGTAGTGGAAGGGGGAGGAGGGGAATGGTAGTGGAAGGGGAAGGGGGAGACTGGTAGTGGAAGGGGGAGGGGGGGTAAACTGGTAGTGGAAGGGGGGAGAGGGGGGTGAATGGTAGTGGAGGGGGGGGGAGGGGAATGTGACTGGTAGAGGGGGGAGGGGGGGTGACTGGTAGTAGAAGGAGGAGGGGAGTGAATGGTAGTGGAAGGAGGAGGGGGGTGAATGGTAGTGGAAGGGGGAGGGGGGGAAGTGGTGAAGTGGAAAGACGAATGTGGAAAGTTGTAGATGGAAGGAGGAATGGGGCGAGTGGAAAGGGAAGGGGTTGTGTGAAAACAGAGGACGGAGTAGGGCAGTGGAGAGTAGAAGGAGGAGGGGGGCGGAGGGGGGCAGGAGGAAGCAGAAAGTGGAACCGAGAATGACTCGGGACCAGGACAGGACAGCCCTGAGCAATATCACCAGACACACCATCATGCCGAATGCTGTGCTTCCTTTGTGGCTGTGTTGGTCAGCAGATTGGCGATGGGTCTGGCGATGGGTGTTGTGTTGGGTCCTACGGCCTTTCACTGTTCTCTGTGGAGATTTCTGCCCTCGGAAACACAGCCGACCGTTTCTAAAGTAGGCTGTCCTGCCCTGAAGCTGATGACGGCGTAGTTCGGCTTGCTGTCGGATCGTCAAGTCACCTGCTACCCGGATACCTAATGCGTCGGCCATGTCTCTTCGGCATTCACTTTCCTGCAGTACGGAAATCTTGTCGGACCACTTACGAAGGCGTGCTATGACTGTTCGGGGTCTGCCATCTCGGTTCCTGGAACCTACACGATGGGCTCGCTCGATATCATCAAGGGACCATGTTTTGATAGGAAAGAAGCGAGTGAGCAAGCAACTGAACAACTTTGCGGGCACAGGTCTTGAAATCCTCTCGTGGGTCTTCTTGAATGTTAAAAAATCTAATATTGTACTGGCGAGAGAAAGCCTCAAGCTTATCTTGATGATCATGCAAATGATCAGTCATATCAGAAAGATATTCCAGCCACTGGAAAACCTGGGAAAACTGTTCTTCAAAGACGGAACACCTACTCGACAGATATACGACCTCTTCCCTAAGCTGTGTATTTTCGTCTTTCAAAGAACGGTATAAAGAGATGAAATTGCTCTCAATAACAGACTGACTGCTACCTAACTGTTCAACTTGCCGTTCTGAGAGAGTCACTGGTGGGTAAGAAGACGCTGGGTCAGGCGGAAATCCTGGCCCAGGATTGGACTCGACGTCGCCACACAGTAAGAGAAACATGACCAGAAAAACACATACGTAGACGGACAACACTCGCGAAGACTTTTCATGCCCGGCCCTCAACGAGATGCTAAGGAGTACCACATAACCCCTTTGAATAGTCTTAGAATGT
>JADBJO010002117.1:266797-269297 GCA_016801955.1 Conus betulinus | reverse complement strand
GTATGGTCTGGCTGAGATTACCCATGATACCATTGGGATGGCGGTGCCATGACCAAACGTTTACCCTATAGACGTCACTGAGGCAACTGTTCCTTGGTCCAAAATTAACGGGGAAAGTTAACACAACCTCTATGGCGCGGCAGTGCTGGAAAAGCGTGGAGTAGTGTGTTTCGCTTTAGTAGCGGATGAAGCGAGTTGGTTAGGGTTTCCACTGGATAAAGACGGTGTTCACTGCATACGAGGAAAAAAAAAAACTACCATAATGTGTTCAGTGCATGTGCTGTGTAAGTGTTTCAGACACTGTATCGTTCAGGTGTAGTGTGTTACACGGAGATCTTTGTAACAACCAAAATCTGACCTAGAAAAGCCTGATACACATGACCGTGAGCAGACATGGACACTGCGGCGTATTCACCGGACCACCAAAGGAAGGGTTTGAAAAAAAAAAAAAAAAAGAAAAAAAAAACAGTGATTGTACACAGGCAACGCGTTTCGACCCTGAAAGTTTGCCTGACCGGCAAGACGCGCCGTTGACGAATGCAGGTCGAAGAAAAAGCGAGGACAGAGTGGTGCCTTGCCTGTAACTTAAGGAATGATATCCAGGTAGAGTTGTGAGCAACCGCTTTCAGTTCTTCTGTCCCTTTGTTATTCGTTGGCTCCATTCACGAGGCTTGGCGCACACACACACACACACACACACACACACACACACACACACACACACACACACACACACACACACACACACACAACACACACACAAACAAACACACACACGCACGCACGCACACACACACACACACACACCACACACACACACACACACACACACACTCTCTCTCTCTCTCTCTCTCTCTCTCTCTCTCTCTCTCTCTCCTCTCTCTCTCTCTCTCGCAGGCATGCAGCACAGAGCAGAGAGAGAGAGAGAGAGAGAGAGAGAGAGAGAGGGATGACACTGACAATGACAATGACTATGATTCTTTATTTTAAAACGGTAAAAAAAAATATTGTCCAGCCATTTTTAATACTTGTTCCTATTATAGGAAGCTAGTACTAAATGATACAAACGTATGCAAATGCGTATGAGAGAGAGAGAGAGAGAGAGAGAGAGAGAGAGAGAGAGACAGACAGACAGACAGACAGACAGACAGAGAGAGGGAGAGAGATAGAGAGAGAGAGACGAGAGAGAGAGAGAGAGAGAGAGAGGTATTGTGTGTGGGAGAAGTGTGTATGTGTGTGTGTATGTACGCTCGCACGTGTGCGCGTCACGAAACTTTTTTTTTTTATTGCAGTCCATTCATTACACAGTCTGCTGCCAATGTGATCTTTGCCACAACGAATAACTGACTGGGAAGTCTATTGCGTGAAAATCATGATTGCCCCTGAGAGAAAGAAGCAACTGGCGGACGATTTGCACAGCGATCTGGGTGGTTCTGGTCTGGTGGTTGTGAAAGACTAGTGGCAAGAGAACACTATGAAGGGGTCCAGTTTGTTTTCCTAATGGTAATGGTCATGTCGCCCAGCCAGCCGCAAAGGGCCATATCAGGGCTTGCCACCGCGTTGAAGTTTACTCACAAGGTCATGGGGGGGAGGGGGGGGGGGGGGGAAATCATCCACACAACTCTTTAGTCCCCCACCTTCCAAAAAACATCCGGGAATATATTTTGTTGAAAATCTTTCATCCGTGAAATCTTAGATCAGATGAAAAAATGTTGTTATCTCCCTCCGAAAAGTGTTTATGTCTCACATCGTGCAAGTCCCAACACTCTAAAAGAACATGTTCACTGTGAGTGGTACATGACATGGAACGCACCATGGAGCTATTTTACTCTTTAAAAAGATAAGAAATGGGTGTAAAACGAGTGGCCTGTATGCACAGAACTGTTTCTTCTTTACGGCCGCATCAGGATCATGGTAAACACTCTTTCAGGTTTGGACGGACTTTGAATAGTTTGTTATCCATCTGCGAGTTCTGTTCCTCTTGCCAGAGGTCTTTGACTAGTTCTTGAGCAGCGCTGTTTGGGGGGGAGCGCTGCGTCTGCCTGCCCCCCTGTGTTCTGAGTTTGCTGACTGACCACGATGTGTCACTTTGAGCGGAAAAATACTTCTGTCCCTGTTGTGGAGAGAGAGGGTTGATCTTTATGAGTTGGTTTGTAAGATCACAGTGTCTCTCTCTCTCACGCCCCCCCCCCCCCCCCCCCCCCCCCATCCCCCCCCCTCCCTCTCTCTCTCTCTCTCTCTCTCTAATAATACATGCGCACACACACATACAACACATCCTACACACACACACGCGCGCGCTCATGCGCACGTACACACACACACACACACACACACACACACACACACACACACACACACACACACACACACACACACGTACACACGTGAATCTACATATACACGCGCGCGCGCGTGCGCACACGCGCACAACACACACACACACCACACATACACACGCGCGTGCGCGCACGCACGCACGCACGCACGCGCACACACA
>JADBJO010002117.1:259297-261797 GCA_016801955.1 Conus betulinus | reverse complement strand
CACTGGCTTTCGGGTCTGTTTGTTTCTTAATGAAAAAAAAAACCGGCAAATAATTTGAAATTCTGAGAAAGTTTGGTTCAGTTCGTTTTGAATTTCAAATGTGAAATTCACGAGAATCTGATTTAAAAAAAGAACATGGTGAGCAGTCAGTGTTAGGTGATTCATACCAGCTATCAGCTGCATCCCACGGTAATGCCAGCCAGGTCAAGTTGAGGGGAGCGAAATAGAAAATGAAACGGTGGAGTGTGACCTTTGAGAACGGAAATGCTGTGCGGTAAAGGAAGACAACTCTGAAGGCGCTGTACTTGGCGTTGGGTCCCTCCAGGAGGAAGACACAGAGTATGACGTCGCTAAAGCGAGGGATGGCCATGTGGTCTGGAGCACTCTTCAAACTGCTCACCATGGCTGTCAACTGCAGAGAAAAAAAAAACTCCAGCACACAAGTATGCTAGAAGCAGCCCTCCAAACCATGGGGAACTAAGAAATAAATAGTCAATCAGAAATGAGAGGATGTGAGAGTATAATGGTACATAGGAGTGATTTAAACAATGTAACCTAGCACACGCACGGTAGACTTGTTACAAACATTGTATGAATGGAATTCACCTTACACACGCACGACAGACTTACTCAAAAAACATGTATGAATAAGAGAGTAACTTGAAAATAATATTAAAAAAAAACAACAGAATACTACCTTTATAATTGAAAGAGTTCATGTATGAACTGATTTTCATGTGTAAGCAAGTAGCATTGAAAGAAGCACAAAGACAATAAATACTTCTCCTTATTACCTTATTGTTCTGCCTTCACGACTTTCACCACACAAGTTTTAAGCTGACAATTTCAATAAGATGCCTCCTCGACCAGTGTTTCCTCAAGGAGATAATGAAATATCCATCGTCTTTCCTGGTTCCCCAAGAAACAAATTAAAAGGATAACTGAAGAGAGGGAGAGAGAGACGAGGATCACTACAAGGGGACCTCAGAGCGAGCGCCAGGCGTAACACAACACAACACGGGTCACCCGAACACACAACACCACACACACACAAACCCACCCACACACACACACCCACACACACACACACCTGCACACACAACACATCACCACACACCACGTACCAGCGCACCAGACGCCGCCGCCACACACACAAACAAACACAAAGACATCTCAGACCTCAACAAAAGGATGACACACAGGGACAGATACAAAACGAGAGCCAGAGACCGAGAGAGATAGAATCGAGTGAGAGAGAGAGAAGAAGAGGGAAGAGGCGAGAGAGAACAATAAGAGAGAGAAAAGGGGATAAGGAAGAGAGAGAGGAAAAAGAAAAAAAGAGAGGTGGACGGGGAAAGAGGGAGATAGAAGAGAGGAAAGAAAGAAGGCCGGCGAGGAGGGAGAGAGAGAAATGGAGGAAAGGGGAGAAAAGCGGGGAGGGCAGGGAGAGGGTAGGAGAGAAAGAGGGCGGAGAGGGGAGAGAGAGAAGGGGGAGGGATGAGGAGAGAGGAGATTGCGAGGAGAGGAGTAGATGGTGAGGAGGGGAAAGAGAAGGAAGGGAGAAAGGGGGGTGGGAGGGAGAGAGGGAGAAGAGAGGAGAAAAGGGAGATCGAGAGAAAAAGAGAGAGAAGAAGAAAGGAAGGTGGAGGGAGGGGGGAGAGGAGCAGAAGAAAGAAGATGGAAAAGAAGAGAGAGAGGGGGAGGAGATGGGAGGGAATGAGGGGAGGGACGGAGAGGGGGAGAGCGTGGAGAGGAGAGGTGAGATGGGAGGACCGGGGAGAAAGAGGAGTTGATGGGAGGAGTGCGAGAGGGGAGGGTGAGAGGCGGAGAGGGGGGGGGAGGTGAAGCGGAGTGAGTGGAGAGGAGGACAACGGAGGGCGGGAGGTAGGGGGAGAGAGAGGGGTAGACAAAGGAGATAAGAGGGAGAGAAGGCAGACAGAGAAAAAGAGCGTGGGGGACGTGGGGCGGGGGAGGAGAAAAGGAGGAATGAGGGCGGAGGGAAAAAGGGAAGAGGGAAATCGTAGAATCGAGGACGGGGAACGTGAGTGGGGGAGAAAGTAGAGGGGAAAAGGAGGAAAAAGAGACGAGAGGGAGAGTGAGGAGGAGAGGGGGGGAAGAAAAGAAGGAGAAAGAGAGAGAGGAGTGGGGAGGCAGAGAGAGAGAGAAGGAGAAAAAGGGGGAAACAAGAAGGAGAAAGAAAAAGAGACGCAGAGGAAAGATGAAGTGAAAGAGGGAAGAAAGAAAAAACAAGAGGCTGAGAAACGAGAGAGAAAGCGGGAGGAGGGACTGAGACACACAGGAGATGAGAGAGGACAAAATGTGAGAGAGAGGTGGAGGAGGAGGGGCAGGGAGAGTGGATGGCGGATAGGGGGAGGTAAGAGGGAGGGGATGAGGGAGAGGAGGGAGAGCTCGGAGGAGAGTAAGGAGGACGAGAGTCCCTGGAGGGAGAGGGGACAAACAGAAGGAGAAAAGAACATACAGAGAGAGGGGAGGATGGAGA
>JADBJO010002117.1:244297-251797 GCA_016801955.1 Conus betulinus | reverse complement strand
TGCACGCACGAACGCATATACAAACGTGAAACAGCTGCTAAACAAACTACTTGTCAGTTTTGAGACTCAAAGTAAACAATGAACGAGTGTCAAAATAAGCACACATTATGTGTTATTTTGTTTAGAATTTGAAAATGATGATATTAAACAAGCATCAAATTAAAGAGACATAATCGATCAACTAACCGTCAGAGAGACATTTTATTGTAAGTCTACAGATTTCTTTTAACGAAGATCAAATTAACGAAAATTATGCGTCGCCTAGTTCTTTGATAAATTACTTGTCACTTTACAGAGTTTTAAAGAAATCGTCATATAAAAAAAAGTGATTGCCCAAGCAGCCACTGGTTAGAAACTGACTTTATAACTGTAAGAACTTTTAAAAATGATATAAAATCAAAGAAATATTATGCATAAGCAACAATGTGCATAGAGACTACTTACAGGTTTTTTTTTTTTCCGAATTTACATTTTAAAAAATCAATGCATGTCAAATTGAACAGATATTACGTGTCAGCTAAGTGTAAGAGAGATGATCTACTGATTTTTCGAGTTATTAACTCAAATGTAATGATATGTAAGTTGATAGCTAAAGTCATTATTTATGAATCTGAAATTAACTCTAGCGTCATCAGATGTCTGTGAAGATCACCATGTAGAAATGACATTAAGCCCCGCATCATCTAGCAAAATAACTAGACTAACTATCATATACTAGCCAGCAAACCGGATGAATGATCGCCCAGTTGACCTCACTGATCAGCTTACTGACGCAGCGGTCTGACACAGGGCGGCTAGGAAAGCAAACGACTACTCCCCCTTCCGACCGGATAATAACCTGTCCATTGACAGGGTCCACACCGTCCGGGAACCTGAGGGTCATCCACGAAGACGTGCACCGGAAGACTGCACCGCTTCCTGTCTGTCAGACCCGTGGTGACGTCGGGGGCACGGACACAGGGAAGCTCCGACACTAAGTGACTGCTGGCCTTTCCCCCCACACAGCCGGCACTTGAGCGTCAGCCCCGATAAGGTTAATTAGGCAGGGGGCAAAGCGTTTGGTGGGGTTGTCGGTGATTAAAGGGTTATGGAGGGTATTTTGTGACTTTTTTGCCATCATTCATTTACTGTTGTGTAGCATTTATGTTGTTGATCACCAAAGGGTTAAACGGGACAATTACATGACTTTTGGCCGCCATTCATTCGCTGTCTGTGACATTTATGTTGTTGATCATATCGAAGAGTTAATCGGAGAGCACGTCAGGGCTTCTGGCCATCATCCATTCGCTGTTTGTTGAATTGATGTTGGATTCAAACACGGCAGTATATTAAGGTGTGCTGTACAGCTAAGGTACACTGAAAACTTGGATGTAAGAATTAGTGGAGTCCAGAAATGTAAAATAAGTCTCGAACATAGGATTAATTGCAAAAGTTTTGAATTTTATTGTTCAATAGTTTGAGTACTAGCACTGAAACAAACATATGAAAAAAAGTACATTGATAGGAATATCGGGAAGGGGGTCTAATAAACGAAATGACGTCATCACAATGGAACGAAAATACTAACATTTCTGATATCAATGCAAATACCATCATGTAGCATGTCGTTTGAAAGGTCTTGACGAGATACATTCAAATTCAGTAAGCAAATAAGATATTTATATAATAGTGGATAAAGAATGATAAATGTGTTGTCCCCCGGTATGTTTTTTTTTGGGGTGGAGCCATAGCGCTTTTGACATCGTTCTTGGAAGCACTTTATTATCCAACATAATTCAGCAGTTGTGTAATTACCGAACTAGAGCTTGTGAATCTCTAAATAGAGTTCCTTTGCCCATATCAAACTATGTAATTACATAGATATGTCAAAGGGCCACGAACAGGCCTTTGTCTTGCAGATCACGAATGTCATTATCAGCAACATGTTTGAGGAGAGGGGGAGTTAGAGCAGTCAATTTCCTTTGCACTCTCCACAGGCCAGAGAACATTCAGTGCCTGTCCGTTCACCTTTGATGAGTTTCCTCAGGATGTCCAACATATCAATGTACTGAAGCCAAAGACGTGATGTGTGGCTGGTTGAGAAGCTTCAGTTTTGTTTCCTCATCAAACTTTGCTTCAGTCCAGTCAAGTTCTTGACTTGAAAACCACAACTTCTGCAGACACCTTTTTTCCAAGATCTGATCAAAAAAGTTCTAGACAAGATGAAAGGCAGGAATCTTCTGCAGTGGGCGTTAACTGTCATTTCATCAGATTTAGGCTCTCCGTTTCCTTTGTTTGTGTCATTTTTATGTTTCCGTCTGCTCCTGCACTTCATTTTTCCACTTCAGGTAACCTCATTCCTGTTGCTGAGAATACTCATGTCTAAGTTTGTTTCTTCAGATGCAGGTTACCTACGAGTGGGAGGAGAAAAAAAAAAAAAAGTGTGGGAAGCTACCAGGGCATTCAGAACTGCATCAACATGTAAGTGTCCTCTCACAGCTCTGGCAACTGCCTTTCTCGATAACATATGCACGACAGCCATCTGGGGCATATATCACTTCGAGGAGCTGCTGCAGTCCTGATCCTGTCATAAGATGGCCAGTGCTGCCCAAAAGATCATTGAAAAGCTCATCTGTGTATGGAATCCACCCTAGTCGCAATATGAGCGAGCGTAGATCTATCAAGAATCAACTGCGCTTTCCACCATAAAGGCTCTGGTCAAGCGTCAGGATTGGCTTGATATTGTATTTGACTGCAAGGTTGGAGACAAAGTGGAGGGGTGGGAATACACACTACTTATGTCTGTGGGCTGCATGTCTTTCATGGGCAGAAAGGTCACAGTGCTCTGACCAGGATAGTCTCCATTTGATCCATTTGATATAGTTTGCATGCAAAAATCCTGACCAACCAGGACCGTGGGGTGCCCGTGGAAGGCCATGATATTTTTCCATAATAGGTCAAGTTTCCTGGTGGTATCTTCAAAGCTGAATTTCTGAAGCTCTTCAAACTTCAATGAGAAATCAGTCTCTTTGATGTATTGAAGAAAATGGAGTGGGATCAGCTTCGTCTGTTTTTTGACCAGGTGTAACCACTCCTACGATTCCCATCCCATGGAATGTCCCTGAACCTTCCAATGTTCTCAAGTTGTGGTCACATTATCTGCAACAAACGGGATAATAAAAGTATTAGGACCTACACTGACAAGATCTGTGCCTTGGGCTGGAAGCTGCGCGTTGTTTGAAGCGCTGAATTCATGATATGATGAGCAGAATCGTAATTGTTTAGAAGTTCAACCAAAGACCGGGGGGATCCATGCAGATGATGCACTTGCACACCAAGCCCTATTTGAAGGGGAGGTATTAAAGAGTTTGGTCTGATGGCATGCATGATGGCTTTTTACCAATGGAGGCTGTTTTCAGTTTAGTCCTTTTCTTTTATTCTGCATCATTGTTTGTAGAAACAAACGCAAATGAAATCGGCAAATAATCAAACGTTAGCTTCGACATCACTGACCTCTTCTCTCGTTGGGTACACCTCCTTTGAGTAATTCAGATCTTGATATCGGTCAATAGGAGTTTGGCAGCGGTTTCAACAATTCTCATTTCTTCAGCTAAGAAATCCTTTTCTTTCTCAGTCTTCCAAAACTAATCTAAGATTTTCTCTGCAGTCATCCGGATTGTGACAACATTTGCTCTACCTTGAATGTTGGTAATAATGATGTCACTGCCCAAAGTTTTCAACAGCTTTTTTTTTCATCATGGGGTCTTTGGAGTAAGGCTCTTCATCTCCGAGAAAGTCGCGCATTTTTCTGGCACAGATCACCGACTGTTAATTGCTCATCATCATTTTCTTGTAAATAAGTGACTACTCTGGAAAAGGCTGCGAGTCGAACTTCATCCTCTGGCCCGCCTTTTTTTGTTTTCTGCCTCTGCTGTAGCAGGCTGATAAAGCTTGTGGAAGTGTTCTTCCAGTTCTGAAATTAACATTGCATGTAAACAGCATCAGCAGCATGTAAGTCCTGCGCGTACTCAATCCGCCCCTTTACTGCTTGTGCCCATTTGTCTCCAGGTCCTCGTTGCAAACATGCAAGCTCTAAATTAGCTTGACAGCTGGCTGTACGGATTTGATACACTCAGACATCACCTTTCTTTGTGTGATTCTTCACAGATGTCCCACAGAGGAGACAGGTGCTGGAGAAGTCAAAATTTTGTTGTGAAGAGGGAAGAGTGGGTGTCTTTAAAGTGGATGACCCTGTTTTTTTGTGCTTTTAAAAATCGCGCTAAATGATCAATTCATTGCAGAACTCGTGTCGACAGATTTTGTGTAGGATCTGGCGAGGATAAAAAAAAAAAACAAGCAAACAAACAAAAAAACCCAGTGTAGTCTCCCCTCGCTTACGACTTGCTTTCCAAAGACCAGCAACACCTTTTCCTGTCTGGATGACTGTCTGACTGTTCCTCAGGGACTGATTACATAATATGCAAACGTCTGACTTTTGTCTGAAAAAAAAATGAAAAAAAAAGGTTAAAATAAAAAAGGAAGAAGAAGCATGCAGTTTTAGTTAAAATAAAAAAGAAAGAAACAAACAAACCAACAAAAATAAAAAATAAAAAAAAACAGCTGACCACAAAACGAAAAACAAACAAGAAAAAAAGGGCAATGAAAAGAAAGACAAGAAAAAAAAAAGATAGAAAAGACATCATACAAAAAGGCATCATCCATGCAATTTAAGTACAAAACCATACGCTCTAACTAATTTCAATATTAAAAAAGGAAGAGACTGAGAAAAAAAAAAGGTGTTAAAAGCAAAACAAAAGACACACACACACACACACACACACACACACACACTGCTGAGATTCGAACATGTGCCCAAAATGATTCCAATGTGGAAAAAAAAAAAAAAAGACGGTTTTACGTCACCGCAAACCGACATACTACGTAAAAAATGTAGATGAATCTTTGTATAGAGAAGCATACGTCGAAGAAAAAAAAGCGAAGCTGCAGTGATCGGTTCACGTTGTATCTGTGCGAAATTTAACTAGTTTTGAAATACACATACATTTTTCAATATTCTACTTTTCTGAGAGTAATAATACTTTACAGAATCAGCAGAGAGAGAGAGAGAGAGCACGTGCCGCTGAGTCTAGCCGGCTCTGAAAAAAAAAGGTCCCAGTTTGTCAACGATCGCGTTAATAATTCATAATCTCAAGGAAAAAGAAATGAAGACACGGGTGGATAAAATGCTAAGAATTGTTGTTGTTGTTTTAAGCGATAGAAGTTGGAGAGTACTTATCACGAACGTTTTCACAAGTTGTTGGCATTTTTAACTAGTGTGTTTTATGAGGGACGACATTGTCTGTTGATACGGAACTCAATGCGCAGTCCTCATTACCAAGCGAAAAAGTGCGAATACGCTGACGCGAACGATTCCGCTATAATAAACGTATTTTTAAACATCTCGCGAAACTTACTTTTCCCTATTTTTCAAAATATGTTGTAAAGAATAGTGTAAGAAAATAAATGCATTGATTTTTATTTCTTTTGCAATTAATCCTATGTTAAAACATTTCTGGACTCCACTAAATTCCACTACATGAGAATATTGTTTTCTTTTCAAAACCGATCGAACTACACGTTGTAAGGACTCGGCTCAGAACGGGACAGGGCGGACTGTTGGGCGCGTGGTTTAATTAACTCATGGATGACGTGTTTCTCAAGAATGGACGCGGAGACATGCTTGGTGAACTCTGGGTTCACCACGTAGGACATTGGCCTCTCACGAGTCAAGACTTGACTTGACGCTGCTGCTACATTTAGGTTTGTTTTGTTTTGTTTTGTTTGTTTTTTAACTCTTAGTAGGGCATTTCACCATTACTTCTAGCAGTCAGCGTTTATCTCTGTAGCAGAATTTTAGTCATGCCTGGATCCTTTGTATTCCTCTTTATTGGAAAAAAAAAAACAAAAAAACAAAGCAAAATGGCGGCCTCTTCCGGCAAATTCTCCAAAGACACAAGCACAGCTAGACTTGATTATTGGAGGAAAGGGGAAAAAGTTTTTAAAAAAAAATAAATAAATAAAAAAGAAAAAGCTCCGGGAATCTGCCTGCCTCAAGCGGCGATTGAAGTCTGAGTTTTGGGATCCAGACGACAGCAGTACTTAATCCACCCAAGTCCCCAAGTATCCACCACACACGCACACGCACACACACACACCAATACACACACACGACACCCACACGCATGCACGCACGCACGCACCACATGCAAACACACACACACACACACACACACACACCACGCACGCACGCACCACACACCATCACACTCACTCACTCACTCACTCACACGCACGGTATGCACGCACCCACAAACACACACACACACACACACACACACACACACACACACGAACACACACACCACACACACACGCACGCACGCACGCACGCACGCACGCACACACACACATACAGAGAGAGAGAGAGAGAGAGAGATTGAGTAACACCTGAACGGTAAACAAAAAAAATACGTTCAGAGGAAAACAAAACATGACACCCGACCCCAGATTCATGAAACGCCTTGCTCCAAGGAACGGGCTTCAAAAAAAAAAAAAAAAAATTTCAACAAAAGAAGATGAAAAGATACCTTGTGAGTGGATATTAACCATGACAACACACTGTTGATTAGTCAGGTGGTGGTTTATTAGCAGCCAGCTGGGGGCAGGTTCTGCGATGCTAAGTCTACAGACAGACCAAGGCATCGATAGAGTGGACATCGTTTGGCCTGAGGGGTGTCCTTGTCTGTTCTCTGGCTCTGCGATCTTATCCCCCTGAATGAGGTACCTGTCCGCTGGCACGCCGCCGCCGATTATGAGCAGCCTGTTACTGTTTGAAGCGTTTGTTCGAGGGTCAGGCCAGTCTGCCGTCCCTCTCACCCCCGCCCGCCCTCCTCCCCTCTCCCGCTTCCGTTCCCGCTCCTTCCTCTGCCCCCCCACCCCACCCCCCCACCCCCGCCACCCCCTGTGTTTTGCCCGCCTCCCTATGCAATCCGTTCTAGTTCCCAATATTGCACCCTCTCTCTCTCTCTCTCTCTGTCTCGCTCTCTCTCTCGCTCTCTCTCTCTCTCTCCTCTCTCTCTCTCTCATCTCTCAATCTCTCTCTCTCTCTCTCTCTCTCTCTCTTTGTATATCTATCTATCTGACTACACATAAACACATAGATACGGACACACACACAGATATATATATATATGTATATATATATATATGTGTGTGTGTGTGTGTGTTGTGTGTACATATACATGTGGTGTGTGTGTGTGTGTGTGTGTGTGTGTGTGTGTGTGTGTGTGTGTGTGTGTACATACATGGTCTGGCCATGGCCCATTGCGGTCGACTGGACAATAAACAACATGATTTGAATTGAACTGAAAATGTGTACATGTCTTCGGGTGGTGTTTGCGAAGAACTTGTAACGCCAATAATTTTTACAATGTGAATGGGACAATAGAGTCATGCTACCGC
>JADBJO010002117.1:230000-238561 GCA_016801955.1 Conus betulinus | reverse complement strand
CCCCCACCCCTTACCCCCCTTTTTCAGCCTTTTCAAATGTGAGGACATTGTCATATTCATTTCATTGTGTACATGATGATATTCTTTTCATTGTGTACATGATGATAGGGCTTTTCAGGAAAAAAAAGGAGTCCTATAACCCAATTCGCAGTAATTAACTACTTAGCGAGATGCGTGGTCTATGTGTTAGCCGTGTTGTTGAGAGCATCTAACTGATTCAACTTAAATAATCATCATCAACCTGTATAAGGATTTTATATTCTTCTGAAAAAAAAAAAAAACTTTTGAAACGCTCTCGCCTAGCGTACTAATTCACAATATTTACAAATATGAATACTCTCTCTCTCTCTCTTCTCTCTCCTCTCTCTCTCTCTCTCTCCTCTCTCTCTCTCTCTCTCTCTCTCATTCATGCATACACATACATACGAAGAAAATAATTCTATCAGCAAAATCATGTTGTCATGATTGAGCAACGCCATAATTCGTTTTAACATTCTTACACGTTATTTTCAACAGGGTCACTGTGACTGTGTGTTTGGAAAATGAAATTAAAGAGCCTGCAGATTCGTATTTTCAAAACACCATGCCATCTTCTTCAGAAGTTTTTTTCAAAAAAAGTTATAAAACAATCGTGGACTTAGAGGGTAACCTTGTTTCACACTTCTGGAGTGTCAAAATAATCTGTATTCCGGTACCAGAGAGAGACAGAGAAAGAGACAGAGAGAAGAGAGAGAGAGAGAGAGATGGGGGGGGCAGAGGGGGGGGGGGGGGGGGGGAGGAAGGGAGGACAGGAGACAGTAACAACTCAAAAGTATTCACCAAATTCTCGCCCGCTTCATACACTCTCTGGGATCTCATTTCCCAAGTGATTTTTTTTTTAACGGCGGAAATGGGGGATTGGGCTGGGGGGATGGAGGTGGGGGTAAAGAGGGAGGGAGGGGTGTCAGCGAAGAGCACTTTCAGGAACTCCTGATATAATAGCATGCTTCAGGTTTCCACACCGCTTCTCTGGCAGTTCTTTCCAAGAAGGAGTGTCTGCGGCGTTCTGCTGTAATTCCCCTAAACTCTCCCCCCTCCCCCCCCCTCCCCCCCCCCCCACCCCCCCCCCCCCCCCCCCCCCCCCCCCCCCCCCCCCCCCCCCCCCACACCCCCCCCCCCCACCAAACACACACACACACACATCTGAAGACAGTGCTGCACTGTTTTTGGAGGGACTGATTTGGAAACAAAGGGTTCTGGAACAAATTCTGCATGGACGCGGTGATCCGGCTGCTGGACAACAGGAAGCATGTGTTATAACAGGGCGCCAGCCGCTCTCTGTCTCTGTCTCGGTGCCTATCTCTGTCTCAGTCCACCTCTCTCTCGCTCGCTCTCTCTCTCTCTCTCTCTCTCTCGCTCTCTCTCTCTCTCTCTCTCTCTCTCCCTCTCTTTCACACACACACACACAACACACACACACACACACACACACACACACACACACACACCACATACGCTCTCTCTCACACACACACACACATACGCTCTCTCTCACACACACACACACACACACACACACACACACTCACACTCACAGAGAGAGAGGGGGGGGAGAGAAGAGAGAGAGAGAGAGAGAGGAGAGAGAGAGAGAGAGAGAGAGAGAGGAGAGAGATAGAGAGAGAGAGAGAGACCAGAGAGAGAGAGAGAGAGAGGAGAGAGAGAGAGAGAGAGAGAGCGAGGCGACAGAGAGAGAGATTCTTCTCTTCAGTTAACTGTTTATACAATAAAACAAACGTTGTAAGCCAGTTATCTCTCAGTAGTACAGAAACAGATCCAGCCAATCTGTGTAGCCGTCCCGAAAGCATTTGAATGTCATCACCGCGCTGCTGTCCTCACTGTGTTCTGCTGGCCCATACTTTACATAAGGGGAATAAACTATTTGTCATGTAGAGATTGTCGTTTCTGGTTGTCTGGAATACGAGATGAAAGTTTTTATCCATGGTTCGACACAATGTTGACGTGAACTGCCAGACCATCGATCTGGCAGTTCAGATTCAGATTCAGATTCAGAAAACTTTATTATCTCTCGTTACAAGAGAAATTACATTTGTGACCGCTGCCCTAAAAGTTAAGACATACATATTTATAGTTACAAACGTGACACTGGAAATTAAAATTACTTACAAACAATAAAAACAGTTATACATCGTCGAATTTCTCTGATGCCAGTTGCAGGGAAATACGATTTTTCGTTCGCTCTTTTCGACGTGTTGTCGTTCTGGCCGTATCAGAGTAGCGTAAGGCAGGGTTCTCTTTCCTTCACTTCCATGGGATAGGAGTCCCTTGTCTACTATAGGTGTGTGTATGTGTGAGCGCGCGCGCTCGCGCGTGCGTGCGAGTGTGCGTGCGTGCGTGCGTGCGTGTGTGTGTGTGTGTGTGTGCGCGTGTGTGTGTGCGCGCGCGCGCATGCGCACTCGCATTAGATCAGAATGAGGCCTAGCATGGGAGAAAAAACTAGCCTTAAAAAAAGAGAGCGAACAATTCAGTTCTACCCTTCCCTTGATCTTGACAGTGTAAAAAAAAAAAAAAATAAATAATTCGGACTGTGAATGTACGCGTGTGGGATGGATACCTTCAAGACATTGAAACAGGAAGCCTCCTTTGAAGAAATCAAAATAATTATCAAGGAGAAGCAAAAAAACGAAGATGGCTTGGCCAGCACCCAGACTTCAACTAGAAGGATGCGTACTACCTGCTGCCCAGATCAGACCTAGTGAGCATTGTGAGACTGAGGACAGGGCACTCCAGACTGAGGCATCACATGTTCACAAAATTCCACATCGGCGAATCTTCAGGGCGCCCATGTGGTACAGCCCCAATGACGGTGGAACACTTCCTGCAGGACTGTCCACACATGAAAAGCTGAGGGCAGAGACCTGGCCTGCCAACACACCGATGAGGGAAAAACCTCTGTGGATCACTGGAGGGCCTCCGCCGTACAATCGCCTTCGTCTGGGGTTCCTGTCTGAGTGAACGAAGAAGAAGAAGAAACGGAGGAGGAGGAGGAGGAGGAGGAGGAGGAGGAGGAGGAGGAGGAGGAGAAGACGAAGAAGAAGAAAAAAGAAGCAGAGAAGAAGAAGAAGAAGAAGAATTTCCTTCCTTTCCTTCCTTTCCACGCCTCAGAAGTCTTCAACATGGGCGACTTCATGGGAAGTGTCGGTGGTGGATCAATATGGCGCTTATTCCTCCCGGAGTGTGGGGCGGGAGCGAGATGGGTAGGAGGAGGAGGGGAGGTGGGGGGGGGGGGGGGTACGTCCCTCTCCCACACTGGCTCCGCGACTAAGCACTTAGTATTGTAGCAGGTGGCTTTATATGTATGGGGATATACGTATCAGCCATTGCTGGATCAGAGAGTGGGCTCTGCATGCTGAGCTCAGCCAGGGTGACTGAAACACTGTGCGGGGTCTCTGCTGATGGGTTGCCCCAGGACGGTCTGATACCGACAGCTCCCTGTGGAGTGCTGATGTTTGGAATGACGACAGAACGAATCTGGGTCGGGTGTGGCTATGCATAGGGGAGCGGTTATGAGAGGTGCATCATACATCTGAGTGAGAACAGGAAGTGAGGGAGAGAGAGAGAGAGGGAGAGAGAGAGGAAGAGAGAGAGAGAGAGAGAGGGGGAGAGAGAGAGAGAGAGAGAGAGGGGAGAGAGAGGGAGACAGACAGACAGAGGGAGAGAGACAGAGAGAGAGCGAAACAGAGAGAAAGACACAGAGAGAGAGACAGAGACAGAGAGAGAAAAACAGAGACAGAGAGAGAGAGAGAGCTAAAGAGAGACGAAGACGGATATTTCATTCACAAATAGGCCATTATTGCCCTTCATGAAAGAGCGCATCTGGAAATCATTCAATTTTTTTTTTTCACGGTCAAAACTGATTCGATACCATACCTTGAGAAACAAGAACAGATTGTAACTTATATATTTTATATAGGTAAATGGACAAGTTTCTAATTGGTCGTTCATGAATGGAAGCTGGAAATAAACTTAACTTGAAAAGACTTTGAGATCTATAGTATTCTAAATGTATATAATGTTCCCTTTATATCGTTCAGTAAAGGGCAGCACAAAACAAAATGCTCTTAGTCTTTTTTTTTTTCTCTTCTTTCACATATTGAACAAATCAAATCAGCAGGGCTGTACTAGAGAGAGAGAGAGAGAGAGAGAGAGAGAGAGAGAGAGAGAGAGAGAGAGAGAGAGAGAGAGAGAGAGAACATTTCCGTCAAACAAGTGTTGAAGTTTATCTGCATGACTTGGGCCACACACAGAGCAATCTGGGAGTATATTCAAAAGAAAACACACTTCTGAAAACAAACAGGAAGGAAAAGACCCAACTACCCACCCACGCACTCACCGATACACACACACACACACACGCGCGCGCGCGCGGGCGCGCGCGCGCACGCATACATACACACACGCGCGCGCACGCACGCACGCACGCGCGCACGCACGACGAACGTACACACACACATACACACAAACACGCGCGCGCGCACACACACACATAGTTACACACACACACACACACACACACACACACACACACACACACACACACACACACACGCACGCCTGGATGCACGCACGCACGCAGAGCTACCTTGCACGCCGTAACTGACAAGAAGATAGGAACGCTGACGCTGGCTACGTGCCCAAATGTTGCGACTTTTAAGATACTCTTGCTAGAAAATAGAAACCACATCTGGAAGAAAAAGGCAGAAGGGACAGAAACGAGATGCCATATATCTCTGCTGACCCCGCCCTCTCCTTCCCTCCTCCCCTTCCCCCGCTCTATCCCCCCACGCGTTTTTCTCAACAACAACAACAAATGAACGACATTGATTTGCGATTGCAGTTTGGGAGAGAGAGAGAGAGAGAGAGAGAGAGAGAGAGAGAGAGAGAGAGATGTTACAATTGTGTTCCCATTTTAGAACATTTTTTTCCGCATTCGTTTATTTCGTCAGATTGACGTTCATTAACTTTAGATAGACTAGGTGCATGAAATTTGGAGGTATTTTCAGCGGAAATACGATTAGGAAAAAAAAAAGGAACATAATTTAAATGCCCTCCCCCTCCCCCCCTTCCCCCCCCCCCCCCCCCCCCCTCCCTCCCCCCTAATTTACATCCACCAAATGTAATTACCAGACAGCAAAATCATTCGCGATCTTGCGCGCCATTTGCGTTCCAAGCGTATAAAAAAAAAATCGTTGGGTAAGTCTGCAGCAGGTCAGCAATGTCTAAAATTATCAAAGAAAAGAAAATGGGGGAAAAATGAAGGAAGAAATGAAGAATGAGAGGAGAAGACAAAAGAGAAAGTGAGAGGGGAAAAGACGAAGAAATGGGAGAAAGAAATAAAAAAGCCCAAACAAGCCAAAATAACAAAAGGGAGCGGGTAAATATAGGTGGGGTGCGGGTTGGATAGATAGGTAGGTAGGGGTGGGGTAAGAAAGAGAAGGGACTGAGGAAAGAGAAGAAGAAGAAAGACTGCAGGAAAAGAAAGAACGAAAGAAGGTAGGAACGGGAGAAGAACAGAAGGTAGATGGGGGAAAAAAAAAAGGAAACAAGTGAAGAAGTTCTTTAAAACAAAAACAGAGAAAAACAAAGAAGGAATGAAGGAAAGGCGGAACGAAATGAAGAGAAGAATTTAATAAATGAGGTACCAAAAAAACAGGAAAGAAGGAAACAAGCTAGAAAGAAGGAAAGAAATAAAGAATGGAAAGTAGCTTAGGAAGTACAGAAGGGCGGAAAATAAGCAAGGAAGAACGGGCAGAGAGAGAGAGAGAGAGAGAGAGAGAGAGAGAGAGAGAGAGAGAGAGAGAGAGAGAGAGAGAGAGAGAGCGCAAAGAAAACAAACAACCAAGCGAAAAGAAAGCACAAAACCAAAGATGATGAGAGAATTGTTTTTTTTTTTTCACAATCGAAAGAAAAGAGCTCTTGGAATCGGAACGCTGTTTTTGTCTGTCTGTGACTGTAAAGAAGACGGAAGCGGAAATGATGATATTTTCGTCCAATGAGCTTGAAGCATGATGATCTAGTCCCTCCAGTTGCAAAGAAACTTTGGGACACATCCTCTTCCTGCCCCCTGTCTGACGACGGCAACATGAGAAGAACAGACAGTGATAAGGAAGCAAAGGGTTGTCAGAATGCTACAAACGATTTTGGTGACCTAGATAAACATGAGAAAGACAACACAAAGGGGCAGTACAGTTGATGAGGAAGAAAAATGAAGCCGGGAAGAAAGAGGAAAAAACGTTTCTCCTCCTGCATCTCCTCCTCCTCCCCCTCCTCCTCCACCTCTTCCTCCTCCTCCTATCCCTCCTGCACCCCTCTTCTTCTTCTTCTTCTTCTTTTTCTTCTTCTTTGTTCCTCCGAACATTTGTAGCCGGCTAGATTTTTAGTATGTGATCATTTTTAAACGTACCATTCTAGTAGCCAAATTCCACTTTCAAAGATGTTGATAAAACGCCAGCCCTGTGTGTGTGTGTGTGTGTGTGTGTGTGTGTGTGTGTGTGTGTGTGTGTGTGTGTGTGTCTTTGTTAGTTCTTTAGTTTAACGTCTATTCACTATAAGTGTTATTAGACGGAAAAAAAATATATATGATTGTGTGTGTGTGTGTGTGTGTGTGTGTGTGTGTGTGTGTGTGTGTGTGTGTGTGTGTGTGTGTGTGTGTGTGTGTGTGCGCGCGCGCGCGCGCGCGCGTGTATGTGTGCAAGAGAGAGAGAGGACTCTGTTAGGGACAAGAGGGGAAGGTTGGGATGGGTGCTAAGATAGGTAGATATTTACTTATTCTGGTCGTTTATCTAGCCTTGAGTGTATGTTGATCGGGGGAATTAAAGTATATGAAATGAAACAAATTTAGAATTGGAGCATAATGCAGGGAGAGGGGTGGGGGAGGAGAAAGTTTGCGGGTGGGGATGGGGGGGCATCAGGGTGGAAGGAGGACGGAATAGAGGAAGGGAGTGGGAGGGTGGGGGTGGGGGATAACCACATATATCATATAATCGTAACTCTTTTATATTAATGTCGTACAACACAACAATGTCAGTTTAAAGTACATCAGAGATAGATACCAAGTGGACCGGAATTAAAAATTTCAGAGAACACGCAAAGTAATGAGTGATTATTTAAAATATTTCAGTGGATAATGGTGCACTGGCTGACAACTGATCTGCTAACTTTATCTTAGGATCAAAGTGCCTAACTCCTGGGCAGTGAAGAAGTAGGTGGTTTACAGTAATTTGTTTGCACATATGCAATGTATATTTTTAGAATACTTTGTTCTAAAAGCATTTAATCGGAACCTATACATCAAACTAGTAACATGTCTGGAATGCATTACAGATAAATTGTTTAAAAAAAGAATTTCGGATTCGCTGCATTCTTTGCTTGTACACAGTGCTGGTAATACTGACTATTTGTTTTTTTTTTGTGTGTGTGCAGTTCAGCAACCTGATTTTGAGACACTTTTTCTATGCGCTGGTTAAATTCATGCAGATCTAGTCGAATGTGTCGAGATGCTGTGATCCTTCTATATTTTTTGCTGCCCTTTTTTAGCCGCATGATCTGCCCACTCGTTTGGGTGATTCCGGAGTGAGAAGGAAATCCAGCAAAAGGTAATACTGGTACCCTTTAGAGACAACTCATGAATAATATGTTTTATTTCAATAGTCATTTCTAGTCGTTTTTTTATGCCTCGGGATTTAATGGCTTGTAAAACAGACTTTGAGTCCACACAGAATAAGATTTTGCATGCATCTGTCGAAAGATCTACAATGTAATTTAATGCCATAAGTATGGCTACAAGTTCAGCAGTAAAAATGGAATAATGTTTACCAATGTAGTATCGTTTTTCTGTTTTTAATGAGGGTATTACAAGTGTGTGTGGTGTGTGTGTGTGTGTGTGTGTGTGTGTGAGCGCGCGCGTGTGTTTGCTGTACCAGTGACACACGATGCCCTGTTCTCTCTACGAAGCACGGGATTTGCTGTGCATGCATGATTTTCATGTTCTTTCTTACCAGTTGGAAGTAATGCGATCATCACTAAACTTCGGTCTACAGTCTCTACAGAAGCGCCTGGAAGGACTGGAGTGAGCTCAGATTTTATTTCAGGACAGAATATCTCCTCCAAACTGATGGCGTCAAGAGGGAATTGAAGCCACGACACTTCAAATAAGAGAACAAGGCTTTATCCACCGGACCAATTAGGACCTCTGATCAGTTCTGAGTGCTTCTTTTACGAACGAGTCAGCTGGCTGCCACCCAGTTTTGTTCGACGTGTCCGTTGTTTCGCCACACCACGTTTAAACTGAGCGGCTTGCTTTCATCCCTTTCCTCACAAAACAGCAACTCTTTATCAAATATGTATGAACAGTAATAGTAATAGTTAGAGTAACGATTATCATTCATGATAATGATGACGATGATGATGATGATGGTGATAATGACGATGATGATGATGATGATGATGATGATGATGATGGAAGATTTCATTACCGTCTCATCCATCGGCTCCAGGTATTTGCA
>JADBJO010002117.1:212500-225000 GCA_016801955.1 Conus betulinus | reverse complement strand
TTTACTCTTGCAATAAGCACATGTAATCGCATTTCATTTATGTGACGACCGAAGCGAATGCTCTTTTTGGAGAGACCTGATCAGAGAGAAAGCGAATTACAGCCTGCGACTCCTATGTACAACTTGGAATAAGTGGAACTTTTTGGATGAGGAGAAACGACGTTAGAATTTCTGGCCGGAGGATTTGATGTGTCGTTAAAGGCTTGTTTACCGAATTATCGGAAACAAAGTCTTCCTAATTACTGCAGGTCAGCGGTCGAAAAGGCGGTCCGTACTTGTATTTGTGATTTTCGTCTGTCTGTCTGTCTGTCTGTCTGTCTGTCTGTCTGTAAGTCTGTCGGTCTGTCAGTCTGTCAGTCTGTCAGTCTCTTGTCTGTGTCTGTCTGCCTGTCTGCCTATCTGCCTGTCTGCGCGTCTCTCTCTCTCTCTCTCTCTCTCTCTCTCTCTCTCTCTCTCTCTCTCTCTCTCTCTCTCTCTTCATCCCCTCTCTCCCCCCCCCCTTGCCATTTGTGTGTGTGTGTGTGTGTGTGTGTGTGTGTGTGTGTGTGTGTGTGTGTGTGTGTGTGTGTGTTGGGTGACAAGTTCTTTTTAAAATGTGTGTGTGTGTGTGTGTGTGTGTGTGTGTGTGTGTGTGTGTGTGTGTGTGTGTGTGTTGGGTGACAAGTTCTTTTTGAAATGTGTGTGTGTGTGTGTGTGTGTGTGTGTGTGTGTGTGTGTGTGTGTGTGTGTTGGGTGACAAGTTCTTTTAAAATGTGTGTGTGCGTGTGCGCGTGTGTGTGTGTGTGTGTGGGTGTGTGTGTGTTAGAGAGAGAAAAAGAGATCAGAGATATTGATAGAAGAAGATACACCCGGAGGTGCGAGTAAGACCCACAGAAGTACTGTTCTCAACTGCCGAGCAAACCAGCTGGGAGCAATCCTGCATCACCCTTAGAAGCCTGCGCTGTGTTCACATAGGGTGCAGACACGCACAGGGCATTTCATTAACACGTGAAGGGACATAACGGATCCCTTGCAGGTGTCATTGCGTAATGGCCACCGGATGTGACACGACAGAACCTCCACCAGAGCGTTCCCATGGGTGTACCAGCCCATACTTCATGACTGCAGAGAGCCCACCGGCAGAAAACGCCACCGTCAAGTAACTGCCGTGTGCATCCCGTAGCCTTACTCGTAGCTGTTCCGCTGACAGGTGACGACAGTACAACTTCAGACACGGCCAGACTTTCGCCATAAAGTCTTATGTGCTCTCTGAAGAAAGATGCTGATACATTAGGGTCCGCTGTAACGCTTTAAAAATAAAAGAAAAACAGAACATAAAAAGCTCGAGTCACTTACGTGGTTCCTAGTATGTCTATCCTTTCAGGCTATTGAATGGCATGACTGAAAGAACGAAAGAAGAGACGAACGGCCAATGTTGTTAACATGACCTAGCTGATCACGGCACCATAACAGCGCTGTAAGCAAGTTTTTCACGGTACTATGTACACGTGAAAATGCTAAAGATGAAGATTTAACATCCACTTCTTTCGTGTAAGTAAAAAACGAAAAATATGCGAAAGAGAAAGCAAGCAAGAAAAATGAAGACATGAACGAATGAATGAACGAGAGTACCGAAGACATGAAAAGACACAAAAAAAATAGCGAAAGGAAAAAACAATGAAACAACAAATCACAGAGAGAGAGAGAGAGAGAGAGAGAGAGAGAGAGAGAGCATAGCATTTTCATCGTCCATCCAACACTCGAGCCCTTTAGTCACGGGGGATAACAATCGTATTCACCAACACCAAAAGCTGAAATTTCGCATGAACACTCACTCACTCAAACACGCGTCTCCACCGTTTTTTTCGCTCCCATCACGTCTTCTTCACTCTAGCTCTCCCCTTCCTTTTGCTCCTACACACACACACACACACACACTTTGGATCATCCTGAAACTAGCCGGTGCACTGTTTCGATGATGTTTTGAGAGAGAGAGAGAGAGAGAGAGGGCGAGGAGAAGGACAGACAGATAGACAGACAGAGACAGAGAGAGGCAGACAAGCAGACAGACAGACAGACAGATGAATACCACACCAGATATGCTACCCCTGTAAGTCTCCCCATGCTGATGATTCTACTGGTTTCTGATGAAAGTATTTGGTGTAGGTGGTGTTTCTCTGTCGTCACCTGTGCCTGAAGATGACGACCTGCTGACACTGGTGGTAGGTGCTGTACAAGCTTACACGTGAAACGACCGTACTGTTTTGTGTCTACATAGCGGCACATAGGACCTAGAGAGGATGCTCTCGTTTGTTCCATTCACTGACCTGACATCGTGAAACGATCAAAGGAGAAAGAAGAGAAAAATAAACACAGAAAGAAAGAATTTTTCTTTACAGACTTCAGAAACGCTCTTTCTTCACAAGGTCTGAGTTCATTCACCTCACCCAGCAGAACCCATCGATTTGTCTCGTGATCTCCAAATTGCTTTCTCTCAGATTTTCACAAGAAGTGTTCTGTGTTGACACTGTCGGGACAGCTACGAGGAGACGCATTGAACCGCTTCGTGTAGTCAATGGAAAGAGGACGGTGGGGAGGGAAGAGGAGGGTAGAGATGGAAGGGAAAAGGCTGGAGACAGAATAATTTAGTTGGATTCGAGGGCCACAAAACTAACCGTACACTACAAAAAGAATTCTTTCACAATGCCGCCCGTGTGTGACAGTGAGATAATGGATCGTGTTGTGTGGTATTACGTACTTTTTCCTTCTCTTTGTCTGTCTCCATCTTGCCCTATCTTCCATTCTTTGTTCCTTTCTTGCTTTGTTCAGATTGCTTGGGTGTCGTTCTGACCAAGGTATTTTTGTGGTCTCATATAACGTTGTGTTTTTCGGTAAGATAGGTACATTCCAGTTCAATGGCATGGGGACTATTTCTAAGTATAATGTTTGTAATTATTTTCAGAAAGAAATCTGTTTAAAAGATTTGACGCGCTGTGTGCGAGGTCTGTGAGAATTTAGATATTCACCACGTGAACTGAACTGAAGTGCTTTCAGAAAGCAAAATAGTACCCAATCGTTTACCTAAAAAGCGCAGTGCATTGTTGTATTAATCAACAAAGTGCGCTGCACTCTGGAGAAGCAAAATGTGTTTTATCAGTATATATTCTTATATACAACAGAGACACAATATCCCCCGCAGCAAATTGTCTACAAAATCCTAACGTCATATGTTTTCCTTTCAAACAGTTGCAGGCTATTTAAAAGTATTATATTTTATACCTTTTCTTTATTATATAATAATGCAGGAACCTAAAATGCTGAGAGCGCATTCATTGAATAGCTTTCAGCTCTACAAAAACTTTCTTCATCTTCACAGGACAGCGCTTGCACATGAGAAAACTACTGGGTCATATATGAGTAAAAACAAAGTGTTCAACAAAACCTTTCTGTCATACGGTGTGTGTGTGTATGTGTGTGTGTGTGTGTGTGTGTGTGTGTGTGTGTGTGTGTGTGTGTGTGTTTGAGAGAGAGAGAGAGAGAGAGAGAGAGAGAGAGTCAGGGAAGTTTGAGTTTATGGAATTGCCTGTAAACGAATAACCGACAATATTTTCAGCGTGTTCAAATGTCAGCCATTTACATAGCCTAGTTATAAACCAGAAATCACACTGAGCATATTGATACCACGACAAGCGTACAAACTATGGTCCACTCCAGTCAGTACTATAAATGGCCGTGTGGACCTAACTTAGCACATCTCTGTATCTTTGTCAGTGTGGTCTCGAAATGAAACGGATGGAGTGTAGCGTATGTGGACTAGTCCGCACGCAGTGACGCCTCCTTGATGAAACTGAAACTGAAAGCGGTGGACCGGAGTGCAATACAGACATCAGCTTAACCAAAGCTGTTCTATCTGGATGAACAACAAACCAGCTGACCGACCTTCAGCACCCACTTTAGGGAAGGTACAGCAGCCCCTATGACCAGCCAACTCCCGGATTGGTCTGACATTAGCGCAGACTTCGATCGGGAAGCGATATGCCGACAGCCAGAATGAAAAACAGACCTGAGTGACCGAATTTCAGCGGAGAATTTAGTCTTGAAATAATAGTTCTGATTAGCTGTATAAAAAAGCAAGGCACGGAACCAGTCCATCTTCAACAGACCTTGGGCTTTAAAACGGCAGTCCTGACTGCTGGAACAAACACCAAACGACCGGAGTGGCTCGACATTCACACAGATGTCGGTCGTGGGAACAACCTGTTCTTCATATCCGGAGGCTGATAATGCATGCACATTTACTACCCGAAGAGATGTGTAGCCTTCTGTCCTAACTAAAGAAGGGAGATCGCTCTCGCCAAAGATCTAACACTGTCTCACGCCACGCGAACCGTTTTAGAACTTCCCTGTGGACACCATCAGTCTTCCTTTGACTAGCGTCTAAAAACTTTAGTTAATAAGGTTTGTAGGAGAGGCTGAGGAGAAAGGAGATTGAACTGGGAAAGAGGGGAAAGGTAAGGCAAACTGAGCTAGAAAAAGAGGACGAGTGAGGGTAAGGAAGAAAGGGGAAGCACATTGCTCAGGCTAATGATGTGACGAAAAATAATATTCCCGGTCCATTTTTCGGAGGTTCCTTGTGGAGTCTTTGATCCAGTTTGAGGTGGAAGGGGGGTGGTAATTAACTGCATGGTGTGTGTGTGTGTGTGTGTGTGTGTGTGTGTGTGTGTGTGTGTGTGTGTGTGTGTGTGTGTGTGCAGCGCGCGCGCCAGGCGCAGACTTTCCTCAGAACAACTGCTGATTTCTGCCACAGAAACCCGGAGAAGAAAGGGGCGGGAGCAAGAAAAGCGCGTACGTTGTTTGTTGCTGCTGCTGCTGCTGCTGATCATTCAACTTTTGCCACTCCCTATGATTATGATCATCTTGAAGATGACAACAATGTAGGATTATAAGAAGTTGCCTGACAGCGAAAATATCCAGCTTTACAAGGATGAGGAGACTAGCTAAATGATGCTGTTGAGACTTAAAGTGGCGTTTTAAAAAAATGGATAGAAAGAAGAACGTGAAAAAAAAGAAGAAGCGATGGATGAGACGAAGACAAGACAGACGAATACAACACAAAATAAGGAACGAAAGATGGAAGAAAAGACAAATGATAAAGAACACAAAAAGGGAAGCCAGGACACCACAATGCACGGAAAGGAAGATCAATGAAGGTGAAAGAAATAACGCACAGAAGAAAGGAGGAAAGCCCAGGAGGAAAAAAAAAAACGACGAATAGAACAGAAACGAACCAAACAAAAACAGGGGAGAAAGGAATTAAGCCGGGAAAATGAAAGAAAGAAAAAAAAAAAGTCATGTTATAATATTGCAATCTATTACAGAACCACGTCGGCGCTGAAGAACCGACAGACAGACTGACTGACTGAAAAATAGACACCAAAAAATCTTCATATACGGGGGAGTGAGCATGGGACATAGTCCTTCTCCGGCCAGTGATCTGTTAGTGTCACTGTTCCTCTAAAATGAAACTCAACAGCTGTTTCGCTTTATGAAGAGCTTCTAAGGTTTACAACCGGATCCTGATTACCTTCTGATCTTCAGTCTAACGCTCCCCCACTGGCCTGTTGTGGCTGGCTAGATGACTTACTGATGAAAAGCGCTTGCAGATAAACATATAGGGAAAAAAAAAAAAAAACTCCAAAATCGAGCAGATCCTCCTGCACATGTGAAAAGTGTTTCAAAAAAGAAAATAGTAGTACTCAAAGAAGGGTAAACTAACAATAGACTAACATTTCAAGGCAAACTGTGGAAATGTAAAAGACACTGCCCGTGGATGCAAGTGATTGGGGGGGGGGTTGGGGGGGGGGGGGGGGGGGGGGGGGGGGGGGGGGGGAGGCCCTCAAGGATTTAACCTTCCTTTTAGAAACATTTTAAGTGTATAACACAGGACGCCACCACCCCACTAGCTTCAAGGGCTTCAAGGTTAATGCAGCAGAACA
Organism: Conus betulinus; assembly: GCA_016801955.1. NCBI lineage: Eukaryota > Metazoa > Mollusca > Gastropoda > Neogastropoda > Conidae > Conus > Conus betulinus. Next base: position 219,025 of record JADBJO010002117.1, on the reverse strand, counting down.
TGCAAAAAAAAAAAAGGGGGGGGAAAAAAAAACTATAATGAAATTAGAGCCCAGCTGCGTTTAATTTCGAGAAAAGAATGGAGCAAAACATCCCTAACTACCCCAGTTATGATACATAACTTTAAATGGCACTCGTGCGTTAAAGGAAAAATGGGCACGCACATACACTCACACCACTCTCTCTCACTCTCTCTCTCTCTCTCTCTCTCTCTCTCTCTCTCTCTCTCTCTCTCTCTCTCTCTCTCTCTCTCACACACACACACACACACACACACACACACACACACACACACACACACACACACACACACACACACACACACACACACACACACTTATATACACGCACGCGCGCGCGCACACCCACTCTCGCACGCACACATACACATGGACATACGTACACACGCACAAAAACAGAGAGAGAGTTAAAAAGAAAGACAGACAGACAGAGACAGACATCTAAACACACATACAGAGACAGACAGATAGACAGACAGACAGACAGAAACGGAGAGAGAGAGAGAGAGATTGGAAGAGAAATGCGAATATGATCCGTCTGGAGAAATCTCCGTTCTGTTTGATCAAACAGTTGGAGGATCTCTCTGAACTGACAATTTAACTAGTGAGTTTGAACAACCTGAGACCTCCACGGGCACACGGTCCCCGACTTGCTGTTTGGACACAGTGATGGGAGAAATCTTCATTTGGAAATGCAAACCACAATCTAGATTTGGCTAGTACCTGCATAGTTCATTCGTATATAAAGTGTCCAACTTGCACTCAGAGAGTTACGAGTCCCACTGGTCAAGGTCTGAACTAAAGAGAGAGAGAGGGGGGGGGGGGGAGGGGGGGAGAATAAGAGAGAAAGAAAAAACTTTGCAGTGTTGGTGTTTCTCCTTTGTTTGTGTTGTTGTTGTTTTCTTGTTCTTGTTGTTTTTGTTGTACTTGTTCGGTTGTTGTCAGTGCTCCTGTATGGTTACAGCCCTGAAATAGCCCTCTGCGGTCGGCTGGGCTATAAGCAACATTGCTATTACTATTACCATTTGAATCTCTGTGCACATGCGTGAACAGTCAACATTTGGCCCCTTTTCTTCTGTTTCTCTTTCCTTCTCCCTGCCCTACCCTCACCCCGTCCCAGCTTTCTGATGTATCTCCCTAACATCCCAGCTTTCTGATGTATCTCCCTAAACATCCCACCTTTTGATGTGTATCTCCCTAACATCCCAGCTTTCTGATGTATCTCCCTAACATCCCACCTTTCTGATGTATCTCCCTAACATCCCACCTTTCTGATGTATCTGCCTAACATCCCACCTTCCTGATGTATCTCCCTAACATCCCACCTTTCTGATGTATCTCCCTAACATCCCAGCTTCCTGATGTATCTCCCTAACATCCCACCTTTCTGATGTATCTCCCTAACATCCCAGCTTTCTGATGTATCTCCCTAACATCCCACCTTTCTGATGTATCTCCCTAATATCCCACCTTTCTGATGTATCTCCCTAACATCCCAGCTTTCTGATGTATCTCCCTAACATCACCTTTCGGATGTATCTCCCTAACATCCCACCTTTCTGATGTATCTCCCTAATATCCCACCTGTCTGATGTATCTCCCTAACATCCCACCTTTCTGATGTATCTCCCTAATATCCCAGCTTTCTGATGTATCTCCCTAATTTCCCACTTTTCTGATGTATCTCCCTAATATCCCACCTGTCTAATGTATCTCCCTAACATCCCAGCTTTCTGATGTATCTCCCTAACATCCCAGCTTTCTGATGTATCTCCCTAACATCCCAGCTTTCTGATGTGTGTCTCCCTAACATCCCAGCTTTCTGATGTATCTCCCTAACATCCCACCTTTCTGATGTATCTCCCTAACATCCCACCTTTCGGATGTATCTCCCTAACATCCCACCTTTCTGATGTATCTCCCGAACCAGCCGATTTGCTGGCTAAATCATCCGCCCCTGTCCCGGGACATATCACCTGAATTCAAAGCCAGCTGTAAATCCTATTGCTGCCTAACATTTAGATTAGATTAACAAGAAAGTGAAACCACAATATTATTTTAAAAAATCATTTCTGTACACTGTTCAGAACGGATATTGCCATTTCGCATACATTAACATGCAGGGAAAAAAAGCTACGTCTACTTTGTAATTCACAAAATGAAACAACAATAATCGAAGCCCTTAAACCATTTTACTTGTGAACTGAAGACATCTCTTTGACTTCACTATGGTTCCCATTCCGAAAGTCATTGCCGTAACATAATCAGGTCTGACAGAAATTCGATTAGGCTCTCACTTTGTTAGCATCCTCTCTGCTCACTGGTCGTGTTCGTGAAGAACTCTCTCCTTTGTAGTCTCACTAGGAGTAGAGTAGAGAGAGGAAGGCAAGGGGCTTACTTAAAGACTCCAACCGCGAAGCCTGTAGCTGATCAATAAAGACAGCCCTGGTTTACAAATACACTCATTTCTACAAAGTCAAAGCCGAGCTGATTCGTTCGTAACCTGTAATTTCGTTTCCCTTCAAATTGAATACGCATACAAGATTGTGCTGACAGCGTCGAAAGGGCGCTAAATACGAAAGGGCACTGGTTAACATGCTTGCGAAGGGACAGTCCGGATCGACAGCAAGAAGAACAGTGTGTTTTAAAGTAAGGGCAAAATTAAATGTGTTTGTTATTGCTTCCCATAGGCATAACGAATTGATCCTATATGGTAGCATGTATGTTGTGGACACACAAATTAAAATATACAATAAATTTGAGATAACGTCAATATTATCATTCAGATTTCGTTTTAAGCAGAAAGAAAGGAAGACAACTACAGTCGAGAACCAAAAGAGAGCCGGCAAGTGAATAATCACTGAGAACGCGTCATTGTCCATTCTGTGTGTGCGAATACCAGTTGTTTTTCATTTTCTCATGAAATATGCTAAGTGAGAGGTGTATGAGTTTTGCTTTTTTGCTGCCTCTGGCTGCGAGAGCGAGGTACATGAAAAAATCTCTTCGAACCAGTGTAAAGAGGCAAAAAAAAAAAAAAAAAAAAAAAAAAAAAAAAAAGAAAAGTCTTCAACTGAGAGGTGAGAATATTAGGTTAAAAAAAACTCCATTTCCCGTTGAATCTTCTATGAGTACAGCTATGAAGCATAAACATATAACATATATCTCATGATGACTTTATTCATCTTTAGATGAAAAAAAAAATCTCCTCAAAAACAATTTAAAGCAGTAGTACCTTTTAACACCCCACCGAGGTCCCTGAGACCTTTATGTTCACATTATCACAGCAGCACATAGATCGTTTATCAGAATTCTGAAAGATTCAGGCTTTAAGATTAGAAGAAAAAAAGGTGACAAACTGAAGATAGGAAAACATATATTACTCACTCTCTCTCTCTCTCTCTCTCTCTCTCTCTCTCTCTCTCTCTCTCTCTCTCTCTCTCTCTCTTTTCTCTCTCTGTCTCTCTCTCTCAGTTTCTCCCTCTCTCTCTCTGTCTCTCTCTGTCTCTCTCTGTCTGTCTCTCTCTCTCTCTCTCTCTCTCTCTCTCTCTCTCTCTCTCTCTCTCTCTCTCTCTCTCTTCCCCCCCCCCCCCTCTCTCTCTCTCTCTCTCTCTCTCTCTCTCTCTCTCGCGCTAATGATGTGAGGTAAGTCTTTACGTGGTCCACGAATGGTCGGCTTCCTCCACCCCTCCCCCATCCTCCTCCCTCCCACGTTGTCTTTGATCGGCAGGTAAGGAATCCCTGGTGTGTGTGCGTGCCAGGCGCCGCATTACTCCTGGATGGCAGCGCCCGCAACAGCATCAGGAAAGCAGAGAGGAGGTCAGTCCGAAGTAAGAACTGCTGTCTGTAGTTATGTAAGGGGGGGGAATGGGGGGGTGGGGGGGGGGGGGGGAGCAGAATTAATTGACTAATTATGATTTATTCAAAAAGGCCGTGGCCCCATATGAAGGGGGTCAAACATATGACTAGTGAATAATAATGTAAAAAATCAAAAATCAAAATTATCAGTATAACACACACTATATATATGTAAAATGTACAAAGATGTTCACTTTGCTCCCACTTATTGCAAAAAACAACAAACAAAAAAAAATCTAATGTGTTGAACTTATTTCTACAGACATATCGCGAAGTGTCTTATATTACATTTTCATCCAGGAAGACAGGAAGGAGAACACCAGAAAGAGGACAGACTGATAAAGGAAAAAAAAAGGCGGAGGATGGGAAGGGGAAAAAAAATGTAGAACGAAGGGGAAGAAAGAATTGAAAAGGAGAAAGAAAAGCTAAGAAAGACAGAGAAAATAAAGCATCAGTTGTATTGTCATCAGTGAACCGCCGAGGACTGAGACAGGTGGGATGAGAAGCAGAAAGGCAGTGGGCAGCGTACATCAGGACAAGCATCAGGACAAAGCAGTGGCAACGTTCATCATGCTGACTCACCTCTTTCCTCAACGTCAGAGCCGCTGCTGTAAGAATCAGAGAATGAGATAGACAGACAGGTAGACAGATAGGCAGACAGACACACACACACACACACACACACACACACACACACACACACACACAACACACTCTCTCTCTCTCTCTCTCTCTCTCTCTCTCTCTCTCTCTCTCTCTCGCTCTCTCTCTCTCTCTCTCTCTCTCTCTCTCTCTCTCTCTCTCTCTCTCTCTCTCTCGCTCTCTCTCTCTCTCTTTAATGTCTTTCCGTGTGGTCTCCAGAATGATCCTTCTTCTCCACATACGTTTCCAATGTACAACATGTGACAACACCGACTGTGCAGTTCAGTCGGTCAACAGTTTTGATTGCCTGAATCTCATAGAATGAAAACGACAGGTTTTGAAAAAAAGAAATGTATATCATCATGGCTGGCACGTCAGGAAAAGATTTCTGAATAAGTGATTCACTCTTTGACCCCATTTCTGTACATAGCCATCATCAAAACGTCTTCTTTTCTTCAAAGGTATACATCTTCACCGACACGAAAACGTCTCTTTTTTTTTCCTCAAAGGAATACATTATCACCGACATGACTTTACTGTTTGACCGACAGAAGGCACTTTGTCGTGATGGGGGTGCACTGAGAAATGGTGTAGATACATTGGGAAGTCTTTCCTTTGACAATGGTTACAAGCACATAGATATTTTGTCCGGGAAATTTCACGTCTTTTCGTACATTCTGCTGCGTTATGGGCCAGTGGCAGTTATTCACGAGCTAAACATCACACAGTAATGAAAGGTCTGTTTTGCTGATTTTATAGTCAGCGTAAGGTCAATTTCATCGTGGGTGTTTTTTTTTTTTTTTTGTGTGTGTGTGTGTTGTTGTGTTGTTGTGTGTTTGTGTTTTAAGAACAACACTGCAAAGAGCAGAGCAATGAGTTTTACTTAGGAGCTGACTTGCAGTTGCACTTGCAGAAGCTGAGATTATGAGATTACATTCACAAATTCAGTTAATGCTTTTTTTTTTTTAATTGAACGAACTGGGAGAATTTACATTATTCAATTCATAATTTAGGCAGGCAATAAAGCAGTTTTTTTTTTAACGATTGTAGCAGTTAATAATGGAGAGCTGTAGAGCCAATGGAACGATAATGACATTTGGCAGAAATCAGATCAATAAAGCCCCACTGGTTTGTGAAAAAAAATGAATAGTATTTTTATCCAACCACATTGATATGTGATCGTGCTTTGACTGAAATAAAAGTTTATTGTTATGGATTTTCAGATTTCTCGGCAAGTGGCGGCCTTCCCACATTTTCCCTCATCCCAAATGACATTACCGTGTGTGCACCTGTGCTATGAACTGGTATGAAAGCACGAGCAAATAACAAGATTTTTTTTCTTTCATTTACTATCATTGAGGTCTTTGCCCTGAAAATGTTTGAATCAAGTATTCCATTCTTTATACGTGGTTCTCACCTAACTTTACTGCAGCTCAGTCTTCTCATCGTTCTTCCTGTAACTGCAGATAGCTCTTGACTTGTGATTTGTGAAACTAGAGTGCGGGGAAGTGAAGAGCAGAGAAAGGACGGGGAAAAGTGTCCAAAGAAAGCTCCCGAACCTTTCGGTAACCTTTGGACATAAACAGCAGCAGGAGAAATATGCAAACACTAATTAAGTGTTCACTCAACAATGGCAGAAGTTTTGATCTCTTCAACATACAGCACAGATTTCACACACAGAAACTTAGGAAATCCAGAGTTAACTTTCTGTCGTTCAGATTAAGGGCAGCATGAATGAGTCTGGGGGTGATAATGCTGGTAGTTTTCTGTAGTTTCAGAATCTCGCCATAAATGTAAATGACCTCCATGCTGTTGGGCAGACCCAGCAACACACAGGACTATTTAATTCAGAAGAGATCCCTCACAATAGGAATCACCAGACCAAACAGCTGAGCGCCAAAATGGAAAGTGGAGAAAGAAGACCCCCCACCAATCGAAACAGAACTTGCTGCAGGAGAAGAAAACCCAAGAGATCGAATAGGAGATGCAGCGGCAATGAAGGACAGACTT
>JADBJO010002117.1:205000-207500 GCA_016801955.1 Conus betulinus | reverse complement strand
CTACCTGTAAGCCTGTCTTGTCTGTTCACAAGTGATTATGTCTCTTGACATGCCTGTCTGTCTCTCCCCCCAAACCATATTGCCTGTCTGTCCGTATATCTGTCCGTCTGTTCCCCAAGTAATTCTTTCTCTTCGCTAGTCTCAAATCGTTCTGTCTTTCCATGCCAGCTTGTCTAGTTATCAGGTCATTTTGTGTCTGCATGCCTGGTTATTTATTCCCCAAGTCATTCCATCTGTCTTCATCCCTGCCTGTAGATTCACAAGGTCATTCTGTTACTGAGCGTACTTGTGAGTATATCCCATCAGACCTTAACCTTTTTGCAACACTCCGCGAGAAATGATCGCGGCGCCCGACTTACCTCGCTCGAAGACGTGGGGCAAAAATACTCGCGGCAAGTGATCTGTCACACGGGACACGTCGCGAGTATGATAGCGAAGGTCTTCTAAAAAAAAATGAATATGACCGAATTTCTTTGAGAATCTTTAACCAGTGGTGTCAGCGTACAAATACAGTCCTTCCTACGTCATATCATACCAGTTAGCAGGCTACTAACAGTCGATTTCATTGGTTAATTTGAAGAGAAAGCATCCAACCCGTTGGCGTCTTCAAGCACTGAATCAATGCTCCTTGTTTGCAGTATGTCATTTTCAACTCAATCAAACAATAACACAATAATCATTTTGACTTTCAAAACATGTATCATTAAGAAGATGAAAGATAGTTCTAATTCACTGTACAAAAATAAAGTCGCTGTCGGATTTAGGCTTTTAAGGAAAATCGATTAAAAAATGGCCAAAATCAGGCGTCCTGAGGGAATTTCAGTGCTGTGACTGCTGTGTTACTGGACACATAGAGCAGAACGAGTGCCTGTGTTGATAGAGCTAATCATTCTGTCTCTATGCATAACTGTCTATTTCCAAGTCTTGCTGTCTTTTTGATTGTCGGTCTGTTTGTCTGTTTCTCCAAGTCATTTTGTCTCTGTGCATAGTTTTCTCCCTGTCGAGTAACCTCAACTGGTGAAGGAGGAGGGAGGGATGCAGAAAGGGGTGGAGGTTAAAATGTGAAGGTCATTCACACCAGGAAGATACCAGTAATTTAAACCAATCACAAAGCCACAAAAAAAAAAAAAAAAAAAGAATGGGAGGGTTAGTGGGTAATTTCTGTCAGAGTCAAAAGACATTTTGGGGAAAGGTGAAATTCGAGATGGAGTAGGGGAGCAAAGGAGAAAATGGAGAAGATGTACCACCGGGAAATCCACGAGTCTCTTCCGGTGGTCTGTTACCTGCTCTGAGTTCTTCAAACCGGATTTGTTCCAGAGAAGCATTGTGATGAGAATGAAAGGGTAATGGTGATGGGTGAGCTGGAACTGTATGTTGGGGAGAGGAGGGGGAGGGGGGTTTGAGGTCAAAATGTGTTGTGTGGGGGGGGCGGAGGGGAGGGGGGGGGGGGGGGGGGGGGGGGCCTGTGCTGATGAGGGAAAGAAAATGTTGCAACATTTTTATTATATTCAGTGTCCATTCTTGGCTCAGGAGTGGGAGCGCAATGAGATCTGGTCGATCTCAACACGTTTTAAGGGCATTGCATCATCTTTCTCCCTCTCCCTTGCACTTTCCTCTCTCGGTCTCTTTGTCTCTCTGCCTCTCTGTCTCTCTGGTTCTCGGTCTGTCTCTCTCTCTCTCTCTCTCTCTCTCTCTCTCTCTCTCTCTCTCTCTCTCTCTCTGTGTGTGTGTCTTCCCCCCTCCTCATCCTTCTCCTCCTCTTCCTCCCTCCCTCCCTCTCTCTCTCTCTCTTTCTGTCTCTCTGTCTCTCTCCCTGCCTCCTCTCTCTCTGTCTCTGTCTTTGTCTCTGTCTCTCTCTGTGTCTCTCTCTCTCTCTCTGTCTCTGTCTCTCTGTCTCTCTGTCTCTCTCTCCTCTCTGTCTCTCTCTCTCTCTCTCTCTCTCTCTCTCTCTCTCTCTCTCTCTCTCTCTCTCTGTCCCTCATCCTCTGCTGCATCCTGCTAGTGTATTGTATTCGTCATTCTCAATTTGATTCTGCTTCTTGATTTCACTCCAAAAAACTACGTCCTTTATCAATCGGCTACATCCTCTCACGTATCGTCTTCCTGTCTTCTCCTCTGTTCTTTTTTTCTGCAACATCTCCTGTATCAGTTTCTTACATCCCCTTCCTTCCTTCTTTTCTTTTCTTTAGTCCCCCTCCTGTATCTCTCCTGCATACTCCTTCTGAGCCTCTACTGTATTCTCCTCTTGCATCGTCCTCTTATGTCCTCTTGCGTTCTCATCCTCTATGTTTTCTCCTGTATTCTCTCGTTTATTCTTTCCTGAACCCTCTCCTTCATTTATTTTTCCTTCATTCACTCCTGTATTGTCTCCTTGGTTCTCCTCTTCCATATTCTCCGATTCCCTGATCATTGTTCTCTTGCATCCTGGTTCTAAATCCTCTCTCTTTTCATCCTGTCCTTGATCTCTCTCCCTCCCTTCCCCCCGCGTACTACGTATCTC